>JAUCMU010000748.1:0-10971 GCA_032275025.1 Enteromius treurensis | reverse complement strand
TCAATACAAATGTTTCAATGCCAATGTTTCCTTTTTCAGTTCTGCTTTTGTTTTCAATGCCAATTTTAATCTTTGATACCAAATTTTAAAGTCACCATTTTGGCTCCATACTAAAGCACACACTGACACTGGAACGGTGACACATAAAGTGTGATTTTCTTACAGAAAAATGCTTTCTATTCTAAAATGTTAAACTGCATATCTACGTCCAAGTGAGGTCGTAGTTGGACGCTGAGATACCGTACCGGATTTGCACGTCGCATAGACGTACAGATATTGTCCTGGACCGACCGACATGATATAGACGTGATCTGCATGTCTATCCGACGTCCGATGTTTAGTGGGTATATATATACACAAACAATAAAAAACAAGTAGATTGTCAGTCCTTTGTTTCTTTGCCCTGACTTTCCTGTCCCAGATTAGTTAATTATTAATTTTCTCCCAGCTGTGTTCCCCAGGTGTTTTCAGTTCTCCCATTATGTCTTTGTGTATATCTACCCTGTGTTTATCGCTTTTCCACTGCGTGGTACGACTCGGCTCGTTACTGTACGGCACGGCTCAGTTCGGCTCGGTTTGCGTTTCCATGCAGTTCAGTGGGCGGGATTATTCACGTGTCGTTATAGTTACGCCGCCTCTACTGCCGTGACATCATCGTAAACGCGCCACAAACATACACACAACAATGGAGCATTTTTCATTCCGCGTCGCCCCATCAAGCTCTCGCTGGATCCGCTCCTCAGCTATCAAGGAGAGGAACGTCTGTACTTCCTCAATAGACCACGAAACAGCCATTTTGGGTTAATACAAAAAGGTGCGTTTCTTAAAACAAAGCAGTTGCGTCCGATCCTTCACTGGCTGTGCTGATTTAAATCCAGCGCATCTGTTGTGTCTCGTGTCCCAAGTTCAGTGACGCAGTAATGCCGATTTTCTCAGGCCAATCAGTGACCAGCAGAGTTTACACGTCACGTTTTGGTAACGGTACGGCTCGCTTGGAACCTCGTTGAGGTGGTTCTAAAAAAAAAGGACCAGGTACCAGATACTGTTACTAGTGGAAAACCCCCCAAAAGTGAGCTGTACTGAACCGTACTGTACCATACTATATGCAGTGGAAAAGCGCCAATAGGGCCTGTCCACATGGAGACGCATTTTGCTTTATTTGCTAAATTCATTATATTTCAAAATAATAAATACAATTTTATGAATTAATAAAAATAAGACAATTAAATCAACAGTGTGCTTAACAACATGATATTAAAAACCTAGCTCATTAGTGGTAGAAGCTGCATGTTGATACATACTCAATGTTTTCCTTTCTTTAATATTTGCATAGTCTAATAATAAACAAGGACGATGAACTTCCCATCAAATGGGTAAGTAGTCAAGGTCATGTTTGCAAAGTTGCGTTAGATCTGCTATATAAACTGCAGCAATACTGATAGACAACAGTGAAGTCTGATCTTGTATTTGGAGCAAGTAGCATCAGTATTTTCATGAGATTTCTCCTCAACGGTGCTGTTGATAATATATTTATTAATTGTATAAAGCCTCTAGGCAAAAGAAGACAACTTTGAGGATAAAATATTAATTTATCCAGATCAACAAGGTAAGAACTCTATTAACTTATTCAGCAATTATAAGATATACAAGAAAACTGGTCTTGGTGCAGATGAAGCAAAGTACAGACAAAAACATCCAGAGAAACAAGGGGACTGAAGTGTCAGGAAAAACAAAAAAACTACAACAACAAAAAAAAACATGCACAGCTGGTTAAAGAACATTTAAACAATATGAAAATGAAATGAAAGGTCATATCAGTATTTTCTTAAATAATCCCAGTCAGATGTCAGTGAAGGTGTGCTGATGTATGTGTTGTTCAGCAGGTCATGGAGGTTCATCGGTCTGCTGTGGTTCTGCTTCTGCTCTTGGCTGCTTCTATCACTGTCTATGGTCAACCAGAACATATAAAGCCCCGCTATAAAAAAATTCCTCAAACAACATTTGGGTCCTGGTATGACTCAGGGGAATTGTAACAGTGAAATCGATAGAAAGCGCATCACCCTTGAGGGAAACGTCTGCAAAGATACCAACACCTTTATACTGGCAAATTCAAATAATATTAAAGCAGTTTGTGGCCAAGGAGGAACTCAACATCCAAATAATAGATTCCGGTTTACAAGCAACCAGCCTTTTCCTTTGGTGACATGTGAATTACGAACTGGAGAAAGACGTCCAGATTGTAAATATAGAGGAAACGGTTACACTCGGAAGATTGTTTTGGAATGTGATGAAGGCTGGCCTGTACATTATGTTGGAAACGTATAGATAGATGATATACAGAGCCTCTCAAAGCTGAGCAATATTTAGCAAAAATAAATTTTTGAAGGGCAATAAGTAATAGTAAACTGCATTGGATTTAACCAGTTTTCCACATAAACATGGCAACCACAATTTGACAAACACAGCTGTGCCAAAGATATATGTACTTTAAACATATAATGTACATGTAATAAAAGAAGCTGTCTCACAATTATATTTAAGCTGGTGTTTATTTCTTTTCAAAGAGCCACATCACTTTTTTATTTTTTATTTTTTTATTTTAATACATTACAATATTACATTACACCCTAAAAAACTAATAACTTGTTAAACCTGTTATGGAAGGCAATGCAGTACATTACTCTTGCATTACTTTGCCTGTTTTTAACATAAAAAAAAAATATATATATATATATATAAAGCCTTTTTGATTAAATTGGTTTATTAAAGGACCATGGCAAAGAGATTGGTTAATTAAATGCAATACATAAAATATTTTCACATATTACATTACTGCAGGTTTGCATTATATTCATTATATTCAGTATATTCAGTTTAGTAATTTCTGATAACAAACACACACAAATAAACTAACACAACTTAGCCATTATAAGAGAATCAGATCTGTTTTAATAACATTCTTTAGAAGAAGTCACATATTTTTCACTGAGATGAAAAGTGAGGGGAAAAACAAACAAACAAATTTTATTTAACACAAAACATGTCCTTTTTTAAAAAGTCTCTACATGAACAATGCAGCAACTATTTAACGGCTTAGATAAACTAAAACAAAAAAAGGTTAAGTCTACCTTATATTTTTCATACATTACACAATTAATTACCCACTAAAACTGAGTAACCTTTAAAATGACATAATAGAGGCACTTTAACCCAGTTATGTTTAGAGAAGAACGCATTTTTTTGTGTAAGGAGAAAATCACAATTTGTGTCACCGTTCCCGGTCAGTGTGTGCTTTAGTTGGGCTCTTGACCCTTTTATTACTAATATTAAACATTTTCTTGGCTGTTGTAATTAACATCCAGATGAACTGATAGCAACACTTATCAGGTGATATGTATGTGCTTTTTTTTTTGTTTTATTTAAATGAATCTCTAAACAGAAGTGAGGAGCATATTATCTTTGTTCTATGTTTTTCTATAATGATAATAGACTTGTGATTAAAGCCAAAAACCCTGTTATTCCACATTTGGAAAGGATTTCAAGTGGGTTTATCTGATCAAACACACAAATTTCATTGTAAGGTACACACAGACATCAAGAGTCAGTGTATGAATCTCAACAATGGTGACCATCAAATGCTGCAGTGCATTTTGAAAGCCACCAATTAAAACTCATCAATAGCTTCCACCATGTTTTGCGACATGAATAAATTATGAGCAGAATTGTCTTTCTTTTACTCTTGCTGTTTTTATTAGTGTGTTAAGAGTTGATCTGTTTTTTTAAATATGTGGTGTGTCACCATTGTTGAGATTCATACGCTGATTCTTGATGTCTGCGTGTGCCTTTATGAATGACTTCTCTTGGTTTATCTGGCTGTCATATCTCAAGTACAGCAGCTAAACCAACATTTAACTATATTAAGATAAGGGTCAAGCGCCCAACTAAAGCACACACTGACCACTGGAATGGTAACATATAAATTGTGATTTTCCCTTACAAAAAATGCTTTCTTTTCTAAACGTAACTGGGTTAAAATCACAATAAATCTTTATTTAATCATGTGCAAAATAAAATTATGTGCAAAATGTATGATAGAGGGTCAAAGTGGCACTTTTAAGATTTTGCATCACTCAGCCTTTTTATTTCATTTTAAAAAGCGATTGCAGTATTTTTTATGCTAAACTTTGCTATAACTAGCATAATATATATATAAAGCAGCACTGCAGTTTATTTGATAATTAGGTGATTAATTGACTGATGATTGACCATTATTGAAGACACCTGATGTTAACAAGAAGAATCAACAAAGAAGAAAATCACTATTTTTACAACAACCATTACAGTGTGTGCTTATGTTGTATTTGTGATGCTAATATACATATAATTTATTTATTTAATTTTTTTAAAAATGGAAAATATGTTTCTTTTAAACTGAAATTTTGTTAGCCTTAATATTCAGGTCATCACAACAAAACTGACAAAACTAATCACATTAATTTACCAGTGGGGGGCAGCCGTGCGCTAATGTGTTGATAATGTGCCAGAAAACAACAGAAGAAGAAGTATGTAGGTGAGGAGCTCATGAGAGCCAGCAACATTTGAATTTGCGTGCGAGATTACTGAAACCCAGAAGAAGAAGAGCGACTGCCGCTGGATAAAGACTGATTTATACATAAAAAAAATAAATAAATAAATAAGGTAAGCTTAAAAATGTGTGCGTGTGTGTTTATGGAATTTCTGAAGTATAATTCAAGAACATGCCAAAAGTCACCAAGATGAGCTTTCAGTGGGTTTTAAAGTCAATAGTGCCACTTTTTTGACTAATTGTTAGTTGTTCAGGCCAACAGTAATCTTTTGCAGTGTTCCCGCTATAGATTAAAAAATGTGATGCTTTAATGACTTTTTGGGTTAAAGTGATTTTTCAATTCAAAATGTTAGCTATATATTTTTAATATATAGCAATCATGTACATTTTGTGATTTAAACGTATAAGATTAATTATTTGTCTTTAAGTAATTGAAAATAGGAATAATAAGAAAAAGTTGGTTTTATAATTGAGACCTCAAATCGATGTGTATAAAAATGGCCTTTCTTTATTTTTTCTTTCTGTAAAGGATGCAGATATTTAGAAATAAATGTTGTAACAACAATTGTGGAATTTGCTTTTAACTGAATAATTATTTTTCATATTTAGGACGATGGCCTTCTCTGAACAGCATCTCATCACACAGGCCTCAGTCAGTACACTGCAGGTGAGCTATTTTAATAACGTTAGCTGTTATACCCAGCAGTTGTGACTTAATAAACACTGCTACACTTTATTGACAATTTTTAAATAATTCCTTGCGGATGCAGTACACCTGTAGCCACTATATTTCTTGTTTTTTTTTTATTATTTATTTCATTTTATTTTTCAGATTTAAGAGGACATTTCACATCCTACAACCTCTAAAACCTATGTTTTTACTTTAATTGTACAGAATATTGTAAAATAAACAATGATGTCTTAATTGGGACTTTGACTAATATCTGTACTGTATTTTATGTTTCAAACTTATTTGCATCTATTTTTTTTTTTCTAGAACCCAGAGTGTAGAGTGTAAATAAGAGATGGATTGTACAGTATAGCGAGCAGTGTTGATTATAATACAGCTTTGTGATATTGTGAACCAAGATGAGTTGACAGTGGCTTCCAGTGACGCCATGTTGTAAGCAGCAGCCTGAAGAATTTTCTCCGTCCATATACAAATATATTTCCTAACTAAACTACACAAAACTCAGCGAATCTATACTTAGATAATATGGCAGCATCCCTGAGAGGTAGGGAGTCGCTAAAACAGGACCAAGTTAAAGACAAGGGGGACAATTTGAAACAGTTGGCTCTGAAACAAGCTTCGTGTTCACCTGTAGCTGTAGATTCTAGCACACACGACTCTGGGTCAAAAATATTGGAGGAACTAGAGAAAACACGGAAAGACAATCAAGAGGGACACACGCAAACTCAGCTCTCCTTAACGAGACTAGAAAGACACTGTGAAGCGCCATGAGCAGGCCTGCAGCACGACTTGCATCTGACTGCGCGCTGCGAGGACATGTAGAACAGACTACGGAGAAACAACCTGAGAATCTACCGTGTGCCAAAGGGAAAAGATGTAAAAAAAATTTGTACAAGAGATGCTTAAATGGCATGGAGAGCATGTAGCAAGCCTCAAACACGTTCACATGCGAATCCTTTTTTCACCACAAAGGAGTGAGCTGTTTTTTGTTATTTTTTGTTTCTTCGCCGAGTTCATTTGATGTTTGAGACTGTTACCAGTTAGGAGAATTATAATAAACTGTTTTAATGACAGACGGAGCAGGAGGAAAAGCGAGTGGAGTTTCTGCCACGGCTTGGCGTTCAAAAGACTGCTCTGAGAGCCGGACGCAGCGAACCAAAAACGTTTAGTTTTGTTTTCCACGGAGGACCAGTCACCACCCTCTGCCCAGGGAACACCGGGGACTGGATTTTTCAGTCTGATCCAGTCTGGTCTGGTATGTGGAAGCCTACATTGTTCTGGTCATTCTTGTTGTTTTATGTTGTTCATGTTCTTTATGTCCTGAGATTGAAAATGGGCCAATTTCTTGCAAATATGTAAAAAAACATGTTTCTTTGCGATCCATGATGAATAAGTTCATAATACCAGATGAACAATCTAATTTGTGTTACTTATAATGTTAAAGGGCTGTGTAGCCCCATTAAGAGGAAAAAAGTACTTAACCAATTAAAAAAATGTAACTGTGCTATAGCTATGCTTCAGGAGACACATCTTTCAGAAAAGAAGCATTTGAAGTTGAGGGAATGGGTTGACCAGCAATATAGCTCCTCATATCACAATGGGAGAAAGAGGGGCGTCACAATTCTTTTCAATAAATCTATTTATTTTTCTCATGAGAAAAATTTCTGTGATAAAGAGGGGAGGTATGTGATGGTAATTGGAAGTATAGGGAGAATTAAAATAACGTTGCTTAATTTATATGCTCCACACGAGGACAACCCACATTTTTTCAAGAAGATGGAATCATTGATAGCAGATAAAGCAGAAGGGATTTTTCTGATTGTGTTTTGAGAGCATCTGTTGATAGGCTTCCTGCTGGTTCAGTTTCTAAATCCCAAAAGTCTCTTGCCCTTTTAACACTGATGGGGGAGTTAGGCTTGGTAGATGTTTGGCGTAGCTTACATCGCAAGGAGAGAGATTTTACCTTTTTCTCAAAGGTTTACTTCTTTAGAGCCACTGAATGTAATATAGAAGCAATCACTATTTCAGACCATGCTCCAGTTTGTTTGAAATTAAAGATGAGCCCAAATAACAACTTTAAATATTGGAGAGCCAATGTATCTGTATTAAATAAAGAAATAGTTAAACAAGAGTTACAAAAAGGCATTATTGACTATCTGAATTTAATGATAAGGATGGGGTATCTCTAACAGTGTTATGGGATGGAGCCAAATGTGTCCTAAGGGGCAATAGTATTGCAATTTGTTCTAGATTAAAAAAAGAAAGAATTGCAGAACAATTAGAATTAGAAAACAAAATCAGAGCATTGGAAAGAGGATTTCAGACAACTCGGAAGGATGAATTTCTGGACAAACTAAAAGAGACTAGACAACAACTGAACAACTTATTAACCTACAAAGCAGAGGGTCAGCTGAGATTTATAAATCAAAAATATTATGAATTTGGTAATAGGGCTAGTCGCCTGTTAGCATTTCAGCTGCATAAATCTCAATTAAGCAGAGTGGTGCATAAAATAAAATGCCCAAAATCTGGGGATATGTTGCAGCACCCGAAGGATATTACAAAGGCATTTGCCAGCTACTATAGGGAAGAGTTACATAGGGAAGAGGACTGCCCAAATAAGATGGAAAAGATTGAAGATCTGCTTAAATCAATAAATCTTAGTAAACTGAAAAAGGAGGAAGCTGACCAAATAACAAGCCCAATTACAAAAGAAGAAATTTAAAAAAGTATTATGAAACCTAAAAATAACAAATCTCCAGGAGTAGATGGACTCCCTGGAGAATATTACAGAGTGTTTGAAAAAGAGCTGACTCCAGTTCTACAAAAGGTCTACAATTACGTGCTCTCAGAAAGTGTCCCCCCCCGGTCATGGTCTGAAGCCATTATTAGTGTTATTCATAAAGAGGGCAAAGATCCAACACTCTGCACCTCTTATTGTCCCATCAGCCTTCTATGTGTTGATCTGAAAATACTCACGGCCATCATTGCAAACAGAATTCAAAATTACATAAGAAAACTTGTAAAACCTGACCAGACTGGCTTCACTGCACAGAGACAAGGAACAGATAATGTCAGAAGAGCTTTAAATCTCCAAATAATAGCGCAAAAAAAGGAACACCCCATCAATGCTTCTTAGCTTAGATGCGGAGAAGGCGTTTGATAGAGTGGATTGGGCCTTTCTACAGCAGACTCTCAAACATATGAGGTTTAATGACACCTTTATTAAATGGATCCAAATATTTTATAAAGACCCTAGGTCACGAGTAAGGATTAATGGCCACTATTCTGATTTTTTCTCACTGGGACATGGCACTAGACAGGGTGAAGTCCTTTGCCCCTCTTTATTTGCACTTAGCATAGAGCCGCTGGCCGAACTGATTAGATCCAATCCTCTCATACAGGGAATAAGAGATGAAACCAATGCTCCTCATAAGCTGTCTCTTTTTGCGGATGATATTTTATTATTCTTGGAAAATCCTATTACCACCATTCCTGCCCTGCTCCAAAGCCTTAATGAATATAGTACTGTATCGGGATATAAGGTTAATACAAATAAATCTGAAGCACTAATGATTGTTGGGAACTGGCCATCACAGTTAGATAATTGGGTCTCATTCAGACATTCCACACAGGGGTTTAAATATCTGGGAGTAACAATTACCCCTAAAACCACTCAGTTGTTTTCATCTGAATGTTCTACCGAGATTACTGTTCATATTTCAAAGCCTCCCTATTTTTGTACCACAATCTGCATTCAAATTATTAGAAAAAGGCATTTCAAAATTTATTTGGCAGAACAAAAGGCCAAGAGTACGCCTTAAAATTCTGATGTCAGATAAGGATAATGGTGGCCTGAGGTTGCCTAACATAAAAATGTATTATTGGGCTGCCCAAATAAAAGCAATCGTGGCCTGGATCATTCGTGATCCAGAAACAATATGGGTCTCCATGGAGGAGGAGTCTGTGCCTGGAATATCTCTATCGTGGCTCCCATTTATTGGTCTAGAGAGACAGAAAAAAATGAAGATCGAAAATTTATGGGTTAGAAATACTCTAAAAATATGGAACCAGGTACAAAAACAATCAAGAGGATTGGTGGCCCTCTCGCGAGCCATGCCCATAAGCAGGAATATTGAATTTCTTCCATCTCTAACGGACAGGGGCTTTGATAAGTGGGGGCTCATCACAGTAAACTCAACTCTTTGAGGGAAATGTAATAAAAACCTTTGCCCAACTAAGAAACAACTTTAATCTAACCTCAAGGGACCATTACAGATATTTACAAATAAGGGACAATTTAACAAAACATAAGGACTGGGATCAGCTCAGAAGAGAACCAACAAACATTGAAAAACATTTGATTCATCTGATTGAAAGCAATGGTGTAATGAAAAAACAAGTGTCCTTAATTTACTGCAAACTGATGTTGGATATGTCGGATAATACCCAACATATAAAACAACAATAGGAAATGGAACTCAATGTGATAATGGAGGATGATACTTGGATAGGTGTTTGTTCAGGTTGCCATAAGGGGGTCTAGAGTAAAATGTGGAAGGAGTTTGACTGGAAGTCTAAAATCCGATTTTTCAGGACACCACCGAAGTCTTTCAGCTCTGGGAGTTGGGGTAGCAATAAGTGCTGGAGAAACTGTGGACTTGTGGGTGATTAAACGCACATATTTTGGGACTGTCCCATTATTCAACATTTTTGGACTGAAGTAAAGGGGCTTGTAGAAATGCACCTTAAAGTGAATCTTTCCTGGGACCCTTTAATGTGTCTATTGGACAAATTGCCGGATTATCTGTCCCATGATCAGAAAACTTTGCTACATCTCCTACTAATGGCTGCAAGAAAAATGATAACAACTTATTGGTTGAAACCTGAACAACAATGGATAAAAAAATCAGACAGTTATATTCAATGGAACAGTTGACAGCACAACTACAGCTGAAGACTCACATCTTTGAAAGAAGATGGAGACCAGTTCAAAGCCTTGTTGGATAGGCAACTTATGTCTCTTTTAAGTTTGTATTTCTGCTTGAAGTTTGTCTACTCATTGTTATTTTTTTAATTTATTTTTTTCCTCGGATCTTTATTGTTACCATATATATCTTAAGTTGAGAGCTCGGGCCCAATCTCAGGAGTGTGGTTATTGTTTGTATTTATGTAAACTGTTGTCAATAAAAGTTCAAAAAAATTAGTTTTTAAATCAATACAGTACTTAACTGGGAGCCAGTGTAATTGCTGTAGAATTGGAGTGATGTGCTCGCGTAGAGGAGTCCTAGACAAGAAACGAGCTGCTGAATTTTGGACCAGTTGAAATTTGTGGAGGAGTTTCGTAGGAAGAGCAGAGAGAAGAGCATTTCAGTAATCAATTCGTGAAGTGACCAGCGAATGAATTAAAATTGCTGTACTGCTCTTGGTAAGGGAAGGTCGAAGGCGGCTAATATTACGCAAATGAAAATATGTGGCACGTGTAATGTTATTTACATGAGCATGAGCTTTACAAGACGGTACTAAAAAATTTGAAATGTTACGGTACCAGGTTTTCTGAAGTACCGGTAGTACCGAGCAACGGGTCAACCCGGTCCTTGCTGCGCTACCCGAAAGGTAGAGATGGCGACCGGCGGTGCTACTGATGAGGCGGCTCTGAATCTGCTCGTTGAAAAGAAAGGAGGAAAGAGCCACG
>JAUCMU010000747.1:0-34286 GCA_032275025.1 Enteromius treurensis | reverse complement strand
GATACAAGAAGTTTAGGTATTGAGGCTTTGGTGTAAGCATTCACTTTTAGTGTGTAAGCAATAGGCAAAAACTGTAACATTAAAGAAATATGTGAAATATATTAAATTAATTAATGCACTTAAAGGATTCACTACAGAATTAAAACATCTCCATGTCATCCAAGATGTTCAAGTCTTTCTTTCTTCAGACGAAAAGAAATTAAGGTTTTTGAGGAAAACATTCAATTTATTTCCATATAGTGGATTTCAACGGGGACCAATGGGTTAAAGGTCCACATTGCAATTTTACTGCAGCTTTAAGTACACGGTCCCAGCCGATGAATAAGGGTTTTACCCAAAGAGAAATTGTCATTTTCTAAAAATATAAAAGAGATATTCTTTTTAACCACAAGAGCTTGTCTTGCACTATGAGCGTCCATGACTTTATGCTATATGTAATCACATTGTAAAGATAAAAATTTTCCTAGTGGAAGAAATCTTTTAGGTTGCAAAACTTTTAAACATCCAGGATACACACATAAACTGAACATTTTAAGCAATAAACTGATACAAAGACATAAATTCAGCCATTCAACACACAACTGTTAAATAGTCCTCCACACCTACTACCAGCTACATCATGTGTGGTCCCTGCTGAAGTCCACTATATGGAGGAAAATTCTGGTTTTCCTCAAAAACCTTTACCCTTTTCTTCATGATAGAAAGACATAAAGATCTTGGATGACATGGGGGTGAAGAAATAATCAGAACATGTTCATTCTGGAGGTTTTGTTAGATCAGTGTATTAAAATGGGCTTCCTCAAAGATACCAAATGAATGGAATTGCTGAATCGGAACAAATTCACTCCAGATTTCCCAGTTTCCCTTTCATAATAAAGATGTCAAACATACTAACATCAAACTGATGTTATGTTAGCATGTCATGGGAAAATGCCCACAGTCAAATCAAAGGTTCACAGGTTCCTAAAAGAAGCTGACTGTGTGTCATGAAACAACATAATGATTAATCAGTCCAATTCTCACCCTTTGTACAGTAGGTGAACTCTCTTGCGTTTAACAAACAAATGAATCAGATTCCAACCCAAAACCTCCATCAGGGTAAATTTGGAAGTTGTCACAAGATAGCTTAACTCTATTGATGAGCTCTTCTCTGTGTTGAGCTCAGAGCCTTGTGTCAAAAGGCCAGTGACGGGCCCCAGCAGAGGCCCTGGAGCCCAGCCAGGATCCAGCCACACAGGCCCTAATGCTATTAAAGCCAGCTGTGTGCCACATACTCGCTCTCTCGTTCTTTTTGTCACTTTCCATTTCACTCACCCGTCCTCTCTATTTCTTTCTCATGCTTTTTCTTTCTTGTGCTTCTCATCTTTCTCTCATTCTTCAGTTTGCTTACAAAGCACAGCGCCATCTCCATTGTGTTTAAATTCATTTTCCGCTTTCTTTAAGAAGGCAATTAAGAGCAGACATAATCTTTAATTGGACACAGATATGATTATGTTGCATTTCCCCAAAACTGATCCCAAAAACGGCCACAGAGAAACACAAGACAGGCAGAAACCAGAGCTTAATGATGGTCTGATTAGACGTTATGGAATGTTTACATAGTTACTGCATAGCCCGAGACATTCCTAACACGAGCGAAGTTTAGCCTTCATTTGTTTTTATGTTTACTCTTGGTTTGTTTAGCTTAGCTGTGCTCTGACGGTTGATTTGATTGTTTGTGACCTTGCATGTGTGAGAGTCGGTAAGATTTTAAGACGTTGTTTGTTTGTAAGCGATGGGATGTGTGTTCACTGCGCTCTCGCTGAGCTCTTCCCATCTGTTTGTATGTGTTTTTTGCACATGTGTTGTCTAGGTTCTCCGGCGTGCTCATTTCCTGCCACACGCCAGCAGTGGAGAGGAAGTGCATGTGAATTATGCTAAGCTGTGTCAGACTCTGGATGAGAAGGTAAGGAGGATCTTCACAGATTGGAGTCAGAGTCTGAACCGAGAGTGTCTCAGCAGTCTCAACCAGCCACTCATGATCCGCTGTAAAGGGAAGACAGGCCCGCTGGACATCAACTTTAACAAGTACCTGATTACACAAACATACATGCATACAGGCCCTCCAGTACCTCACTGTGATTGTCAGTATAATTAGACATGCTTACACTACTGGGATGTTTTTGTCTATGGATTTATGGCTCAAGATTAGGGGCTCTGCACGTTATAAAGAATAGATTTGTTTTCGGAATTTTTCATCAGAAAAACATTACCTTTTTAGCTTTAATTTTGAGGACAGTATAGGCAGTATCATAGAACATCCACTTCCTACTTTATCTGCTGAGGGAAATAAATGATATTAAATAATAATATTAATCCAATCGATCGCAATGGATTACATCCTGTGCTAAACTGAATATTCTGTCTTGAAGTTGACTGCTGTTAATTATTATGTCCTTAAGCAACCCATTCAAACCCTTTCAATTAATTAGATTATTTGTGGTTGAGCTCATCTTTAATCTTTTATGCTGTGTAGTCATAATACATGACCATTACTGAAGATGTTTTATACATGCTGAATATTCTAGTGTGAGCACAAATACACAGGCTGTTTATGTGTTCAGGAACCTGCTGAAGATGTTTAATGAGATTCATTACTGGGACAGACTGCTCTTCGAGATCCCTCACTATGTCACAGATGTGTATCAGCGCAGAGAGGAACTCCACAACCTTAGAGAAAATGTCCTCTTAGTTGTTAGAGACTATAACAGGTTGGTATGGCTGACAGAGACTGACTTTTCAGACATCCCATAAAGTATTCTTCATGAGACATTTTTTTTATAAAAATAATATATTTTTAATTTAGTTGTTTTATTTTATTTACTTATTATATCAATTATTATGGACACAGATCTGTAGCTGTGTGCAAGCTTAAGCATTAAATATACAAACCCAAATGAAATAAAAGATTATCTTAATATGTTTTCCCTCAGGAGAGATTAATCAAGTTGTGCACATGTGTGTGTCTGCTCTTTACTCACCTTAAACCCAAATAAAATTTTAATTGCAATCCAGCTTTGCTCTTTCTTGTTAGGGTTGGAGTGTGTTGAGCATGCAGTAACCATGGTGATGGTCTGTGTCAGGTGATGAACAGGGTTGCCAGGCTGCTGGGGATTTCCCTGCTAGGACCTTATCCATATACACAGGACAGTAAATGTGATCTTGTGATTTTGGTCATGCAATTAAAACCAGCAGTTTTGTAAACAATAATACGTAAGTTTGGGGTCAGTACTTCGTTTTCAAAGAAATTTGTACTTTAATTTAGCAATTTGATCAAAAGTAACTAAATTGAAAAAAAAAATTAAAAAAGAAAAATTTAAATGCTGTTCTTATAAATTTCATATTTATCATAGAATTATATTCAAATAATAAAACAAGTTATTTTACATTGTAATATTGTTTCACAATATTGCATTTTTTACTGGATTCATTTGTTTTAGTATAATGTAATATATTTAATGCAATTTATTATTTTTAAAGCATGGATAACATTTGTAATGTGACCTATTTTTTAAAAAGAAGATGCATATTTGCAGGAAAAGAGAGTTTTGTTTTGTTTTGTGTGTCACACTCACGTATCGTAAGGAGAACGAAGGAGTCGCGGAGTGAACAAACGAGAGACTTTTAATTATCAAACTCAGGAACATAGGATACAACACAGACTTGAAGACATATAAAGGGCCGACAAGGGAGACTCGGGAACACAGGGTAATTAAACACAAGGAAATCATGGGAGAACTGAAAACACTTGGGGAACACGGCTGGGAACACGTTAACACAATGAACTAATCGGGGACAGGAACAACCAAATATGGGCATACAAGACTGACATTACTCCCCCCTCCCGGAAGTTGCGAGGGAGGGTAGGAGCTAGGGAGGAGGCCAGACACCCGGGAGGGGCCAACAGAGCAGTCCACAGGGGTGACAAAGGAGGAAGGAGCCATGGAGGAAGAGGACTGGCCACTGACCCCAGGAGCCCACCCGCCGGTGGAAGAGCTGATGGGCCAGGCCAACCGACACGGAGATGGGAATCCGGAAGGCCACGGCGGAGCTGGAGCGACAGATGGCTGAGGTAGAGCTGGAGGGAAGGAGGAGCCTGACGGAGCCGAAGGGATGAGGCGTAGCCAGAGGAGTGGAGACCTGAGGCGGCGGATAATCGGCAAGTGACAAAGGTGGAGCCGAAGGGGCGATGGAGCCCTGTGGAGCTGGTGGACTGGCGGGTCACAGTGGAGAGGAGGGAGCTAGGGGCCATGGGGGAGCCGACGGGTCGGAGGGCCGAGGACTGGGACTCTGAGGCTGAAGGCGAAGACGAGGGACACTCCAACCAGGGCGACGCTGGAGGATGGCAGTCCTGCATGGCTCACCCCATATTTTCAATGAGCTGAGGGCGAGTGGCAGGGCTGCCAGATGACAGTGGGGGAGGAGGCTGGAGGGGGTGAGAGTGGGCAATTCCTAGGAGTCGACATTGGAGGTTGGAGATTGAATCGGGAACGGGATTTGGGAACGGCACTCCTGGCACTGCAGAACGGAATTTGCGGGGATCAGGGACGGCTCTCCTGGCTGTGAATGCGGAACGGAATCTGCGGGAATCAGGAATGGCTCTCCTCAGTCTGAGCAAGCTTTGGCAGGCGCTCTTGCGCCGCAGGCATCGGACGGCGCTCTTGCGGCACGGGCATCAGGGTCTTTCAGTGGGTTAGTGGACGGTGGCCTTGCTCGGACCCCGATGCCTTCCGGACACCTGTAGATAGCCTCCCTCCAAAACAGTCCTGTGGTGTCTGGGAGATCCACAGGGCGGTGATAACAGGCCCCGAGCCGGAACAGACGGATGAGGACCGCATCGTCCAATGCGGGCACTCTGGCCAACCAACAAAACTCCTCCGCAAACCCGTAGAGGGAGAGGTCCTTCCGGACCAGGGCGCAGAGGTGGGTGGTGAACTCCATCGCTGTTTTCTTGGTCGGTCCTTTTGTCACACTCACGTGCTGAAAGGAGAACGAAGAAGTCGTGGATTGAACAAACAAGAGTCTTTTAATTATTAAACTCAGGAACATAGGATACAACACGGACTTGAAGACATATAAGGACCCACAAGGAAGACTCGGGAACACAGGGTAATTAAACACAAGAAAAATCATGAAAACACCTGAGGAACACAGCTGGATTCACCTTAACACAATGAACTAATCGGGGACAGGGACAACCAAATATGGGCATACGAGACTGACCAAGTATCTTTTGTTTTATCTGAACAGTAGAAACAATGGAAGTTTGTTTTTAACTACAATGTTCTATTTTTAAAAAAATGCACATGTTCCATTTTAATTTCATGCAATATTTAAGGTTTTAAGGATATTCTAGGAGTCTTAGTGGTGAAATATATTTTTGCATATGAAGACTTGTAGGATAAGTCAGCATAATTCATTTAGGAGCTTTCTTATTGTTAAAATGCATTTAAGGAATTTCATTCAGCTGTAGTATGTACATCTAGAACTACATTTGTTCTTTAGTTCATCACGATCAAAGATGTGTAACATGGATTTCATGGTGGTTAGTCACTGCTTTTGAAAATTCTGAATGGCCCATGATTTGTGACAAAGACTTGATTACAAAGGAAGAGCATGTGGTGAAACTAAGAAGGTCACCAGGCAAAGATTTTTGAGGTCACCCACACTTGGATGACTGGGAAGCATCTGAGAGAAGATCATTAGTGTGTGCAGGGTGTGGTGTTCAATTTGGGCAATTCTGGGAAGTTACTGAAACTGACTTATTTTTACCTCATGATGTAGTTAGAAAATGGTGCTCGGATGTTGTCCCAAAAAGTATGTTTACATCTTATCTATATCTATCTGTCTGTCTATATTATTATTATGATAATCAATGAAAAGCTTATAAAGTAATATAACGTCATAAGTAATATAAATAATAAGTAATATAAAGTCATATTGAAATTAAAGTTGTTAATATTTTTTGTAACTACTAAGCTGAAAGGAAACATACCTGTCATTTATGTCCATTTTATGACATCATTACAAGTAGACAAGCACCTTTCCTTTGGCAGAGGTCATGGGAAATGTCAAACAGCCGGTTCTCTTACAGCAAGGACAATCTGTATTTATAGAATGTGAAATAGGAACCGTCATAACTCACGATGACCAGTGTATTCAACCTCTTCAAATTGCTGGCCAGACTATTTTGTCCGCCGAAATGTTCTAGGTATATTTAAGGCAGCTGCTGTGTTGCAACGTGTCTAGAGGGGCTGAAAGAAATCAAACTTTTAGGCTACCATGAAACCAGAGCAGAATCTTCAGTAGAATTTTGATTAGTTCTGGCATAAGCAGTTACGGATCTGCATACGTGTGTGTGTGTGTGTGTTTGTGTGTGTATAGCAAAGGAAGCAGTTCGACTGGCCACAGACCAGCTACTGTTAAGCAGCCAAAGACGCTTAAACAGGGAGATCTTTGTAGCCATTTGCCCCGGTGAAGCCTGTAAGAGAGGCAGCCATTTGTGTAGGTGATATAGAGGCAGTTGTTTATATAGTTTACTTTATTTTCATGCTGTGACCTGATATTGGCCAAGCCTGCCAGTCATACTGTACGCTTGAAAACTGTCATTTGTGGCTGATATGTATTATTACTGCATTCCCAATGAAAAATGCTGAAAACGTTAGAACAGGTCAAAGCTTGACTGATGTTGTTTGTTGTTGAATGCCATCATCCACATGCCATGTTTAGGAATCTTCACATAAAAATACCTAAATATCTGTAACTCCATTATAATATGTGTGTGTGTGTGTGTGTGTGTGTGTGTGTGTGTGTGTGTGTGTACTTTTTTTTTTTTTTAATAATCTGTGTGAATCTCAAAAAAGCTAACCTGTCAAGAATCATAACATATCTCTCCCTGAGATCCGAGATCCCAGTCTTGAAAACCTGAGGATATAGTTGTTGAAATAAATACATGAATGCAAAAGTAACAGTATAAAGTAACCCACAAAATTAAAAAAGTGTGTAAATTAATATACCATAAAAGCTAAATGAGGGCAAGGTGAAATACAAAGTGCAAAAAAGCAAAATATCTCAAATATGACCTGCTTATATTCTTTGCGGCCTTCCGCTAATTTAGAAAACTACTAAAACTGCCTAATTTTGCAAAGACTTTGACTCTTTCAGAATCACATCTTTCATATTAAAGACTTGTAGATTACACCTCTTTCTTCTCTTTGAATCTTCTCATCCGGTTTTCCTTTCCTCCCTCTCTCTCATTCTGAGCATAACTTAGTCACAGCTGTGCATGAAACACCAAACCTCTCTCTTTCTCCATCCCCCTTCCTCTCTCCCTCTCTCTCTCTCTCTCTCTCTCTCTCCCTCCCATCCTTTCATAGTCTATCCCTCTCCTCTCAGCATTTTGTGGTAAAATCCTTTCAGTTTAGAGGAGTTGGTGTAGTTTGCCTCCTCTCTCCGGATGACTTCTTGGTATGGCACATGGAATACACTCATTTTTATCAGTCAGGACACTTTGTCACATGGGTTCAGCTTCAGGACGCTCAGAGAACTGCAAGTATTGGCTGCTGGATTTGGGTACGTGCCTCACAGAACAACAACACTGTCAGAACTGAATACAGTAGTCGTAACTCAGCGTAATATAGTGTGGTTTATGTTTATTTAGGTTTCAGTGAATTTAAGGTATGGATTTTTAGATGTATATTTCTTATGCAGGGTTATATAAGGATTCACAAGAGGTACATTTAAGGCACTTTTACAGAGACAACATGAAGTAGTTATTTTTAATGACTGTCAGATTTTATTAAAAAAAAATTTCATTACTGAAAATCTAAAAGTAAAAAAAGTCAGAATTATTTGAACTTGTTATTTTGTTCTTTTGTTCCTGTGTTTATGTCCAGATAGTTCTTCATATTAATTTAGTGACTGCAGTTTCATTTTAGTAAATATATAAATGCATCATTTTAGTATATATATATATATATATATAATTCAACAGATATATATATATATATCTGTTGATTTAGATTTTTGCATTTAAAAGTTGTTGCATCCAACTTTTTATGTTTGTATGTGAGTCAAAGTGAATACATTAACGGCATTACATACTTTGATCTATTATTTAATATAAATATACATTGAATTGCAATTAAAATACAAACTGAAAAAAATATGTATGAATTAAAATTTATTTTAATATTTTGGGAGGCATAAAGTCAGAAATGTCAGGGAGATAGACCTGCATAATACTTATTTTTCTTTTTTTCTAACTAAATATTTTTAAAACACATTAAGTAGTTTATCATGATATTTTATAATTAAATTAAATTACATTTTAAAAATACATATTTAAAAAGTGTATGAATATTACCACAGATCCTCCCGACTTTGTGTCAAGGACGAGTTTCTTAAAATTGTTTGACCTTTTTTATGATAAGGTACAGTTAGTTAAGGTTGTCATGTGCTGTGACATGTTCCTTTGAAAACGACTGAATAGTTCGTGAAATTAATAAAAATAAATAAATAAATAGAATATATTTTTCCTTGAAAGAAAACTTCTAAGGTTACGAAGGTAACCCACGTTCCCTGAAGGAGGGAACGGAGACGTTACATATGGGAACTCGCATGAGAGACCAATCGCCTTCGAGTCAATGAGAAAGGGCCAATGAATATTGGCGTGCATTTAATTACATCCAGGTGCACCTCATCACAGCGTGAGAATAAGAGAGCACGGATGTAATGGACTTGCAGGTTTTTGCTGAGGAGCCGAGTTTGCATCAACCCAACCCAGGGTCGTGGCGAGGGGATGTAACGTCTCCGTTCCCTCCTTCAGGGAACGTGGGTTACCTTCGTAACCTTAGACGTTCCCCTTCAGTCGAGTCACTCCGACGTTACATATGTGAACAGACCCATGAAAAAAGCCACGACCCTGTGGCTGCGTTAAGCAGAGACCCCGTTGCCGACAGGAGGCGCAGTGTGCGTACTGGACACAGCAACTCTAAGGCTGGGTCTGCCTCCTCCTGGGGCAGAGCTTGTAGGTTCTCCGGGAGGCCAGTCTCAGGGGCGCTTTTTCTTGTGGGTGTTCTTGGCCGGGCCCTGAGGAGCAGGCGGGGTCCCTGGCCTGCGGCCAGCTCGACGTCGTGCAGCCAGCCTAGCATTGTGTGCTTCGGCCGTTGATGGAGCAGAAGGTCTGGATGACGCGGGGGACCGCCTTTGGTGAGTGCAGGCTGAGGCGGAGCACTTTGGGCAGGAGCTGTGAACTCCCTCCGAGGCAGGATGTGACTGATCGCCTCATTGTCGCCAAAGAGGCCGACCTGGGAGATGGGGGCGTCAAAAAGGGGTACTTTGTCGATATCGTCCATCTGTGCCAGGTTCAGCCAGAGGTGGCGCTCCTGAGTCACTACCGTGGACATAACCTGGCCAAGGGCACGTGCGGTAACCTTCGTCGCCTGTAGAGCGAAGTCCGTTGCCGCACAGAGTTCCTGCATGATCCCTTGGTCAGATCAACCCTTGTGCAGATGTTTGAGCGCTTTGGCCTGGTACACTTGAAGTGTGGCCATCGCGTACAAGGAGGTGTTCAGCCTGTTCAGTGGCGTAGTAAGCCCGGCCCTGCGAGAGCGGATGAGGTCTTACAGGTCCGGGAAGAAAGGAAATGGGGTCGCGGGCGTGTACCCAGAAACCAATCATCCAGCCTCGAAGAATCGGACGGGGGCACACAGGGTACCTCCAATCCGATCCCCTCAGCGGCTCGGAGGAGCATAGCCGAGAGCTCAGCGTCTGCCTGGGACAGAGCAGCGACCGTGGATGGCCGTTGTCCCGCACCGACGTGCGTCTCGCCGCCTGACTCTCCCTCTGATGCTGCAGAGGACATCTCAATCTCTTCAGGTGAACCAAAGGAGACGCTGGGCCCGGTGGCATTCGGGGGAGAAGTCTGCTTGGGAACCACCACGGCGGGACTACGGGGTGCGGCAGAAGTTCGCGGAGCATCCCCGTCCCGCAAAACATTCTGAACCGTCACTGTGAGGTTCCCCAGGTGCTCGTCGTACCATGGGGAGGACGCACGGGCGCAACCTCAATGTAGCGATGGTCATGCACTCGCAATGAGGGCATGAGTCATCCACAAGCGCTGCCTCAGTGTCCTCCTGGCCCAGACACGTAAGGCAGCGCTAATGCCTGTCTGAAGAGGTGAAGAAACTTCCGCACCCAGAAGCGCGCGGTCGGATCAACATCCCGAAGACATCTCTAACCGTGATAAATTCACTCTTTTCCACCTGGTTTGCCCAAGGAAAACCTCTCGCGGCACGCTGTGCACTCAGTGGTAGAGGTCTCGCTGGTACTGATGCAAAGGCTGGTGTCTCTCAACAGCCTTTAAAAAGGCTCCATCCCGCGGCAATCGCCCAACAGCCCAGTCACTCCTGCTGGCAGCGAAGGGAGAGCGCAAACTCGCAGGAACTCTGGTCTCGGATCTTCTCCGGTTCTTTCTCCGTGTAGACTCGTACAGTGGATACTGCATCTACGAGGCTTTGAAGCGAAAAGCTGCAAGTCCATTACATCCGTGCCCTCTTATACTCACGCTGTGATGAGGTGCACCTGGCTGTAATTAAATGCATGCCAATATTCATTGGCCCTTTCTCATTGACTCGAAAGCGATTGGTCTCTCATGCGAATTCCCATATGTAACGTTGGAGCGACTCGACTGAAGGGGAACATTATATGTAAAATGTTTTTGAAAATAATTGTTAAAATGTGCAATACACAGATGTTTTCAATAGGTTATTACTTTTACTCAATTACATCACATATCTTTTTTCAATGAAATTTTTTGTAACTTTTCTTAAAAAAAATATGTTGAAAATCTTATGAAAACAAAATGAATACAAGAAATACATTTACGTAACTTGGCACATGTTTTAATTTTTTTTTTCCTTTTTTGATTGTTAACATGTTTGTTTTGACATTGACCCAAATAGCATAGGAATAGGAATTTATGATGGCATTTATATTTAGCTTTTGTTCACAGACTCCATTGATATAGATGTTATGTTGGTGATTACGTGTTTTGGGTCAGGGCTGTGCTTGTATACAGTCTGGAAAGTCTCTGTACCCCTAATTAAGGCTGCTATGCACATGCAGCAAAACTTTATGAAACTGTGTGTGCGTGTGTTTGAGAGTGAGTCTTTATTAATTCGGACATAAGAGGCTCTCAGTAAAACAGAATAGATGATTATGCTTATTCGAAAGCATCATAAACTAGTGTTTCTAAAAAATCTTCCTAAACATTACCCATCAGTCCTTGAAGCCCTGAAGTGAGATTCAAAGTACAAAAAAAACATCATTTTGTCACACCTCAAGCATGTGATATGACACCCCTTCCTAATTAATGAATGCTACCTAAGTTTGGACGGAAAGTGTTTTTTAAAAATAGTTCTGTTATATTTCAAATCTGTTTATATATGATTTATATCTGATGTAATGTACAAATTACTGTAAGGTTCAAAAATATACTGTGTCTAACACATGGCTCGTTTCTGTGGCGCTGAAGGCTTGGTTTGTTCAGGTGTGAATTTAACGACAGTGCAGGAGGAATGAATTTGTAACACAACTGCAAACACACACCACATTCATCACTGACATATCTAGCAACAACATGCAAAATCATATTCAGTTATCATAAACTTTTCCTGTCAAAATTGCAAAGAAAACCAACATGTCTGTGTTAAAATGGCAAATTTAGAGTTCTGTCCTGCTATGAAGATGGTAAAAAAGAAACACACACACACAAACACACACATTTAATAAATTGTATGCCTTTGTGAGTGTGGCTAAACGCTGAATTTTACTGTTAACCAGTTTAAATTTCTTTTTGTTTGTCAGTTGCTCAGATATTGCTTGTTTTAGTTAAACATGCCCAAAAAATCCATAAGAAAGGTAATTATGATTGATCACTTTCTTTGATTGGGTAGTTTTTGAGCAGAATGAGCTACAGTAAGAGTTGAATTGCTTTATGAATTGTTTAAAATTGATTAATATAATCGGTTGTAATGCAGTGACTCATTTGTAGACATCAATAGTAATATGATTTCATCACTCGAAATAATCTCTTTGTTCCTTACTTTCCTGGTGTTTGTTTATCAGGGTTAGCTATGCATGTGTGTGTGTGTGTGTGTGTGTGTATTTTTGGCAAATACACTGAGTGTGAACTATGACAGCTACTTCAATATACTTCCCAGAGTGAGGGGACAAACTACTGAGAGCAAGACAGCTGAGAGTTCATATATACAACATAAGAAAGGTTTATATACTGTAGTGACAGTCAGTAAAGATGTAAGCCTTTCTTCTGCACATCAGTAGGCTGAACAAAATAACTTATGCAAGCTTTATGTAAGGACATATTTTCTGAGGAGCGGAGCAAGGTCTTTTTAAGAGGGTTTCACAGTTTCAGTTTTGAAGAGGGCTGAAAACAGAAACCTCTCTGAAGTGAAAAGCAGAGCTGCAATTTGCATCACTATAGAGTCACCTTGTGGTGAGAAAAGCACGCTCACACACTTCTCCACAAACCCCAGAATAATTTGTGTCAGGATGCATCTGTCAGGTTTTACTTTTCAGATATTCCAGATATAATTTTATATGTATAATAATATTATTATATAGTTTAAACACAGTAAACTGTGCTGCAGTGAAATTGCAATAATTCTGTTTTGAGGAATGGCTATGTACATTGGCCCCCAAAAAATTGCACCCTTAAAACCAAATATAAAATTATTTGTGTTATGTAAAATGTCCTATGATTAATAATAATTGTATTTGCATAATAAATCTCTCTGTACATTTAATATTATATAACATACAGTATATGTTTAAAAATATATTTACATGTATATATTTATTAATTTTTTGGGAACAGAAATGCTCAAAAATGGCGGCTTTGCCAGACTAACTTTGCTCGCAAAATAAAATGTAGCGTCACAGGAAGTGTGGGCGGGCACAGGCTACAATAAATGTACACAATTCACACACGTGTGCTATGTAAACAAAAACTTTATTTTGGATGCAATTAATCATGATTGCTTGACAGCGCTAATAAAAAAGATAGAAACAAATGGTATTATAAATATAATAATAAATCATGATATCAATAATGGAGGTATTAATAATCATGATAATAAATAACCATTTTTCAAGCAAAATCTTTCACAAAAAGAAAGTTTGTAAAAAAAACATATATATATATATATATATATATATTCATTCTTTCTTTCTCTTCCTTTTTCTTGGAAGACACGCTCTCAGTGTCCAGTAATGAAGGAGGACTTTCGGGCAGTGCCACACTGCAGCCGAGTCATTTACAGAGCTCTCCTGGACCCAAACGGCCCGGAAATACTCTGCGCAAGTGGCTGACCAGCCCTGTCAGACGGCTCAGCAGTGGTAAAGCAGATGGCCATGTGAAGAAACTTGTAAACAAGCACAAGAAGAGTCGAGATGTCCGCAAAAACGCAGACGCCGGCTCACAGAAAGACTCAGATGACAGTGCCGCCACACCACAGGATGAGACCATAGAGGAGGTTGGTGACCAGAAAACAAAAGTAACACTTTTTTTTGGTTTAACACGCACAATTCTTCAGGTTTATTAATCAGTCAGCCAAAAGAAAAGAAAAATCTGTGGTGAACTGTATATAAATTAATGTATTATAAAAATTGTATTTGAGCATGTATATACAGTATGCTACATTTATAGTTTGGAGTGTGTAATTTCAACTGTGATAATAATAAGAAATGTTATCTGAGCACCTGATAAGCATATTAGAATGATTTCTAAAGGATCATGTGATTGAAGTGATGGCTGCTGAAAATGTAGCTTTGCTGTTTTAAGTATTGAATACAATAAAATAGAAAAGTTGTTTTAAAATGGAATGATAATAAACTTTTTTTTTGTATAAAAAAATGACAAGTACTGTACAACAAAAAAGTAAACTTTAAAGCTGCTAAATTAATTTTATGTTAGACATTGATCTTACACATTAATAATAAATATCTAAACAAAAACATTGGATTTTTGGCATAAAAAGTACAGTATTACAGTATTATTACAGTAATAATAAAAAGGGCCTAAAAGAGGCACATTGCAACAGTAAAAATGGTTAAAACAGCTTCTAGATGAGTAAATGTATATATATGGAAGTTAGTTGTGACTCATTTCCCGGTAAATACCTTTGGTAAATGTCACGTTCTGTCTTTTTTTATATGTGTGATTTGTAAGTGTTATTCATGTTTTGTGGTTTCCAGTGTAGAGCAGTTCTAGCGCAACTCATCTACTGGAGCTATTTTGGTATAAAAATGTTCTGCAGCTGCTGAGCTGAGCTGTCATAGCTTAACAATGTTTATCTCTCTGTATTTCCTCCTGGCTGTGTCTTACAGAGGATGAGAAATGAAGGACTGAGCAGTGGTACTTTGTCTAAGTCTTCCTCCTCAGGGATGCAGAGCTGTGGTGAGGAGGAAGGGGAGGAAGGGCCTGACTCGGTTCCCCTGCCGCCTCCTATGGCCATCCAGCAGCACAGCCTTCTGCATCAGGACTCACAGGAGGACAAGGTAAATGCCAGTCACAAGAATATATCTTTGTGAAAGATTTTTTTTTTTTTTTTATTATCATTGATTTGTTTTGAAATGTTGTAACTGCTTTAAAAATGCTGATGTAAACCGATTAATAAACAGATTTTCTTGAGGTCAACATGAAATCAGGCCATGTATGCTGTTATAATATATTCCTGGTCAAGGCGAGCTTGACCTCCAGTGCCCATGTCCTTGTCAAAAAGACCCACAAAGGCACATGCAAGCAGTATTATAGTGAGGAATAAGTCTTCCACAATAAACTCCAAATTTGTATTCAGACCTAGCTACGATTTCTAATATGGAATGCCCACTTTTAGTGATGCAGTCAGTACCTTGCAGATCAAAGCTTGCTGTATTACTAAGAAAAATCTAAATATGTTTTCATGCTGACCTCATGAAAATAGGTAATTTGATAGTCCTCTCTAACTGCTGTCTGTTTTCTCTTTGTTTCTTAATGTTCTCCAGCATTATGTTGATTTCTGTTCTGCCTCTGTTTTGTCTCAGTTTCCTTATCTCTCTATGTAGTTTACTCTCCTCCAACTCTGTCCCACTCTTACCATTTTTTGCAACCATTTGTTCTAGTGTTGTTTTGTTTTTTCCATTAATTGATTTGAATACTCCACATGTCCTCTGTTCTGCTTTACCAGAGCTTGTTTGTTAAGGCACAGAAACTGATCCTGTTCAGTAGCCTTTCTAAAAAAATTTAATTCTGACTGTTATAGACTGAGAAAGCCCTTGACCTTGTCCGTGACCTTTCATGTGTCCCTTAATGGAGTATTCAGGAGTGCGTACCATCATATGTGATGGGCTATGTGTGCACTTAGTCTTATAACCAAAATAACCTGAATTTTCCAAACCAAAGTTCCCACTTCCATTCCCCCTATATATGCCCCTACCACTCTGAAATCAGCCCCTGATTGGCTGGTGAATACAGAAACCACACCCATTGCCATGTTTGGATTGGAAAGTTTCCTCCTTCATTGTAAGAACACTACAATGGTGAGCATCTTTGCAGATTCACTAAATAAATAAATAAATAAATAAATATTGAAGTCTTTAAGAGTTTGTGGCTCACTTTCAGACCTCTTAATAAAACTAGGCCTCATGAAAAATAGACATACAGGGTTTTTTAACATGCAAGTTTTTGTCTTGTTTAGTTTGTTTTTGTTTTTTGTCTATTATTTTTCGTTGTTTTTTTTTTTGTTTTTTTGTTTTTGTTAGTTTTTTTTTCGTTTGGCTTGGTTTTTTGGGATTCTTTTGTTTGTTTGTTTTTTCGTTTAATTTTTTCATTCATTTTTGTGAGAGTCCTACTTTCTGAGATTCTAAACATTGTTGCTTGTTTGTTTGTTTTTTTGGGGTTTTTTTGTAGGCTACCTCCCGTCTGTCTGGACGTCCCAGCAGCTCAGAGACACCAAGTGCAGCTGAACTGGTCAGCGCCATTGAGGAACTCAAGAGCAAAATTGTAAGAATTCACAGAAGTGTAGGAAAAAAACATAATGAGTCAATTATTTCACATTGAATATTTTTGTATTGTCTACTTTTTCTTTCACAGAATCTGGAGGACAGGCCTAGTTCTCTCCCTGTTCAGCGAGGAGATAGCAGTAGTCCTTCCTGCAATCCGTCGGATAACTCCCTCCTGTCTTCCTCCTCTCCCATTGACGAGTTGGACGAACGCAAGACAGGTTTCCTCAAGAGACGACAGTGCGTTTCTCTCCTATTTATAAGTATTTATAAATTAGCTCTCTAACAAATCTCTAAGGCCACAATCTCTTTTGTCCTCTACACAAAATGTGTTGCAGTTTCCAACAGGTTCAGAGAAGTTTTCAGTTAACGGAAATAATACTTAAATGGCCAAACAGCAAAAGAATACAAAAGAGGGAAGATTAGAACAGAAAAGAGTCATACTGACTATTTAATAGACATTGTACATGTAGATGAATCTTTACGGTCTTGGAATGCTCTTGTTCAAATCAGGTATCGGGTCATGTAGCATATTGTTTACAGTTTGTATTGAAAAATGACACGCAAACTGTCTTATTGTGTTTGCTTTCAAAAGCTTAGAAGCAAACTGTGTCGAAGCTGAAATAGTTTGAACTTTGAGCTTCTAATTAATAAAGCTTTACATTCAGTTCAGTTAGCTTCAAGGTTCATTCTATAGAGACCAATGCACTGAGAAACACTGACGTGTGTTTAGCGCACTCAAATACGGGGTACGTTTTAATTAGATTTCTTAATTAGAAGGTGCATTTATACTAAATGAAATGCTTTTGACTCTGCCTGCCATCTTGAGTTGTTCTTTGGTTTGTATGTGAATGTGTTTTCTCTTTCATTTTCAGCTATGTACTGCTGGAGCTGGTGGAGACAGAGAGAGACTATGTGAGAGACCTTGGTGCGGTCGTGGAGGTGGGCTTATATTCAATTCTTTTAGTGAAAACCGCAGTGAGATCACTATGGTGACCACATGTAACTGAACACGTTCATTTGAGTAATCATAATTGGCAACTGTTGTCAGGGTTTAGTTTTGTTTGATGAGTAGTCTATCCATCTAGCTTCACAATTTTTGTGTTGTGTTATTCAGAATGGTCAGGTTACTGGCTTCATACGGTAACCATACTGATGTGTTTTGGCACCTGCAGGGCTACATAAGCAGGATGAAGGAGGAGGGTGTACCTGATGACATGAAGGGCAAAGATAAAATCGTCTTTGGGAACATTCACCAGATATATGACTGGCATAAAGAGTATGTGAAAATGACACACTTAAGAGTCTCGTTCGCGTAAATACCACCAAGACCCCCTACTTTCATTTCCTGTCTTTAATGTTGTACCTTTCATCTTTGTAGCTTCTTTCTTGGTGAACTAGAGAAGTGCTTGGAAGACCCAGATAGACTCGCACCTCTGTTTATAAGACAGGTATGAAATCCTTCACTGTGGGGTTTTGACAAATATCATTAAATTGGATACTCAGACTTACATCATGTTGCTGTGTGAGTTCGACGTTCATACAAATAGATCAATTTGTTTGTTAATGCCATGAAGCTGCAGTGCCTAAATAAATAAAACAAACTGTGGTTCATAAATAAGTTTTGAATAATTTGCTGTCATTGTATGATTAATATTTAATAATGTAATCTATAAAAAAATACTGTGATCTGTACTTCATTTTCGGAATACAATTACATATGATCAGTTACTAGCCAGCACTGCCTGCAAATCTACATCACTTGAAACAATTATATCCTATATCGCAAATCTAGCTGCAAAACTAACTCTCACAGCTTTTTACATAAACTATGTGTATTTTATCCACACATATACTGTGTACTCATGTAGGGAGATATACAATATACTGTAGCATAGCTCTCAGAGCACTGCCTGATTGCTTGCAGCACTTTGTAAACTATATTATCACCCAGCTCACCCATTTAATATTTAAAAAAAAAAAAAAATTCTATAAAGCTGTTTTGGAACACCATACAAATATATTTGACTTTTCTGACCATGCAGTAAAAGTCAAATATTGTTTTTGGACCCCAGTTTACTGTGTAGGTGAAACATTTTTTAAAAATACTTCTTTTTGAATAAAATAAAAACAGAATAAAAACATGTTTACAGTGTCAAGAGTGACAGTGACAGATTAGCATTTTTGGGTAAACTCTTTATTTTTTTAATTGTGATGCTTGTAGTATATTATTGAACCTTCCTTTCCTGTATTCTTCTGCATAGATGTTAATTTACTTTTCGTTCAGTCTGAGGTTTATTCATTAAATCTTTTTGGTGTACTTTTTTTTCTTGTATTAAAAACAAAACAAAAAAAACATCAAGGCCTGCTCATAATCAAAAAGTAATGTAAAAGTAACGCAAAATGCATTAACTGTCTGCAACACTGTGAATGGTAGCTCGTTTGTATATTTAGCACAACTCGAAAGCTGCATTGAACAATCAGCATGAAAGTTTTTGGTTTTTTTTAAACCTTGCTTAATATGATGAGTAAGTTTTGACCTTCTTTGTCTAAAATTCTGTTTTGGCTTCAGGAACGAAGACTGCACATGTACATTGTGTATTGCCAAAACAAGCCCAAATCAGAGCACATTGTTTCAGAGTACATCGACACGTATTTTGAGGTAAGACTCAAGTCACTGCCTACATTCTCCCTGACAATTAAACATGAGTCATAAAAAGTTAGGCCGACTCATAACCACTTTATCTCATGTTTTCTTTATATCTTCATCAGGATTTAAAACAGAGGTTGGGCCACAGGCTACAGATCACAGATCTACTGATTAAGCCAGTGCAGCGGATCATGAAATACCAGCTTCTGCTGAAGGTCAGGCAGTGAAATTGCAGTAGCCATGCTGTCATTTCTTGCAGTACTACTGACCCATCTTTATGTAACGAATAGATGTTAAGAAAAGATCATTATCTTTCAACATGAGTGTTTCTCACATTGTTCTGTTTGTAGGATTTTCTCAAGTTCTCCAAAAAGTCTGGTTTGGACACTATAGAATTGGAGGTGAGGGTATTTCTTAAGTAATAGGTCACGCCTGTTTCACACATGCTTTGTTTGCAGTCTGTATGCCATCCTTGCATATTACTTTCCCATTGCATTTTTAAACCAGTCATCACTCAATCAATTTATGCCTCAAATTGTGGCTAGGAGATACTAAAACATAAATAATATTACAACTGTAACCAGATTCTTATCTACAGCCCACAATATTATAGAAATTACTGTGGGAATCTTTGATATGGGCTACAGTAAACCACATACAGTATATAAGAACCACCCTTAATATCTTTGCATTATGGTGGCAAATTTTACACAGGTATTCTTTCTGAATGTGAAAAAGTAAAAATCTAGTACTAAGCGACATATGCTCTCTCACAGAAAGCAGTAGAGGTGATGTGTGTTGTTCCAAAACGCTGCAATGACATGATGAATGTTGGACGCCTCCAAGGATTTGATGTAAGATGCACTTCTCTTACCTTATTTGCAAAAGTTTGTGAGTGTGTAGGTGGAAAGCTAAAAGCACATCCATTAACAGTTGTATGTACGTAAATCAGCAGGAAGTTGCACAAAGCTTTTCACAATTTTTTTTTTTTTTTTTTTTATCAAAACCAAATATGACAGTACATTTTTGTCATTTTGGTAATAGAGTTTAGATGGCTGACAAAAGTATTCACAATCCGAGCAAATAAAACAGTGACCTTGCCTCCAATTAAAAAGTGTGGGAACATCACTGTATAATATTTCAAAATAACCATGTACTTGTTGTTCTTTTTAAGTGCAGTTTTTTGTTTGTTTGTTTCTTTTGCACATGCAAGGAAATTGTAACTGTTCTGGGGACTAAGCATTGTTTATTTTTTATTTCGGCTTTTAGGGTAAAATTGTAGCCCAGGGAAGACTGCTTCTCCAAGACACCTTTTTGGTCTCCGACCAGGATGGTGGTCTCCTTTCCCGCATGAAAGAGAGGCGTGTTTTTCTCTTCGAGCAGATAGTTATCTTCAGTGAACCTCTGGATAAAAAGAAGGGCTTCTCTATGCCAGGCTATCTGTTTAAGAACAGCGTAAAGGTGTGTAGACAGAACCACTGCTGTAGAAAACATTTTGCTCAAAACACAGTATAGCAAGTAAAACATCTATTTCTAATCTCTCTCTCTCTCTCTCTGTTCTGCAGGTCAGTTGGTTGGGTCTAGAAGAGAGTCCTGACAATGACCCTTGTAAGTTTATTTTGACCTCAAGGTCATCCACTGGCAGTACAGAGCACTATGTCCTCCATTCCTCCAACCGGGCAGTTTGCCTGGCCTGGATCCAGCAGATCAGCAGCATCCTGGAGAATCAGAGAAACTTCCTCAATGGTAACGCAATTGTAGAATTTCTAGTGTTTAGTGGTTAAATATCTGTTAGCCAGAATGTAATAGGTGTAAAGCCCCAAAAACTGTGAACAACCGCCAAGCAATTGGCTTCTTCAGTGGGACTGTCCACATAATGAACATAGGTGTACCATATGCTATATGTTGTATTACATGAGGAGTGTTCAATCCAGCTCTTGGAGTGCCAAAGGTTTAGCTCCAACCTCCCCTAACACACGTGCCAGGATGTTTTTTGTGAACTACAGTAGATATTGCTTGTTTAAATGTGTTTAACACAAGCTAAAAAGCAGAATAGTACCTCCCCCAGGACACCATAGGACACCTCTGATTTAAATAAAATGTTAAACGACACTAATTATTGTAAGTCAGTAGTTATGGACTGGGATTTGAAGATAATACTGCCGGAATAGTGTAGCCAAGGTCAACTAGTTATCCAAAAACTGATAGCTGACATCACTCACCTCTTGTTTTCTTCTCAGCACTGACTTCACCCATTGAGTACCAACGCAATCATGTTGGGTCATCAAGCGGTCTGGGTGGACCCAGCAGTAGTGGACTTCCGGGTGGAAGCAGCAGCTCTGCCATGGGTCCCAGCTGTGGTTCTCGGTCCCGCGCTTCCCGAATCCCTCAACCTTCTTCTCGTCTCCCTCAACCCGTGCAGCACCACCACGCCCCCGCCCCAGATGACCGCACTTCAGGTACGTGTCCTTTTCCTGACCAGGACCTAAACGGTGAGGTCCCTAGGATGCGGGTCCTGGAGAGCCCCTTGAAGGAACTACGCGAGGAAGCCCAATCAGGGACACCCATTCCAAGAGCCACAGTCGCACCCCTGTCTCTCACCCTAACAAAGCCCCGTCTCAGAGTCCCCTCGCCTATTCTCTCCCCCTTGAACCCTCAGAACTTTACAGTCCAGAAGGGCTCCCCGTTCTGGGCCTCAATGCCAGTCTCATCTACTGGCAGGCCTGGCTCTTACACAGAGCAGAGTGACACTTTGAATCGCAACCAGTGTCAGACTCGCAGGCACTCCACCCACAGTAAGGAGTTGGACCGCATCAGTACTTGCTCTTCCACCAGTGAGCAGTCCCTGCATTCCACTCACAGCAATGGGGTAAGAGCCCCAACTCTAGCTTCTGGCTTCAGTGAGGCCTAGTCCTGCTTCACCTCCACCTCCGGCTTCATACTAACCCGCTGGGGTATACTGTATGTGCGTTGACCTGGAACTAAGAAGATTCACACAGGCTTTTGTGTATATTAACTGGCCTGGTTTGACTGTGCTGAGCAACTAACAACGTTCACTGTTAACCAGGATAACTCCTTGAGAGTTTCTCAGAAACTCTGTACATCCGTTGACTATTTCTGCTGATTCTATCTGCTCTGAACTGGCAGGATGTTCTTTCTCTAACTGCCTGAGAAGACCTAATATGCAAGCATTGGGAGCACGTAAACCACAGGCAACTAACAATTACTAACTCTTTTTCTTTTTAACCTGCTTACAGCTTTTTTTTTTTCTTCTCTCTTTTTTTTTTTACAGATTTAAAAACGTTTTGGGATACTACATTTACAAATATATTGTGGGGTTACTATTGAGAAATTTGAAGTTTAAAATTGCAAATAGATTGTATTTGCATCAGAAGCAAGTATAAAGCTTACGGATATTAGGGGAAGGTATATTCTCATTTTTATAGAGCATTTTATTGGAATTATACACATATGAGTGGATCAGAATATTTCATATTACCACGTTTTCTGGAAGAGATAGGAAGAGAAAGATTTTACAATGTCAACTTTTAGCAGTCCACTAGCATGTTTACTGTATATACAGTATGTATATATGAATATATATATATATACAGTTGCATATAGTTTGGAAATTAAAATATTATAAAACTCCAATGTTAAAAACCCCAACTCCATGGTATCTTTGAGGGTGTTAAATTTCCTCTTTTAACCCATAGCCGTAAGGGGTAGTCACACTGAAAGCAATTTGCAGCAACAAAGAGGCCAGAAGTTATTCATTTTTAATGATAGCAAGCAATTAGAAGCAACATGAGCGATAGAGACTGTTGATAATGCGATAAAGTTCAACATGGTGTGGTGATTGTCAGTGGTAACAGACATTTGAGCTCATCCACCTTACAGTACAGTGTTTAGACAACCATCAGCAATTTAACTGCAAACTGTCAGTGTGAACAACTCTTTGGTGTAAACATAAGAGGATCTTGTAAACTTATTGTAAATCTTTTCCTAGAACTGCTCTCGCTTGCTTTGTTCTTGCTTTCCGATCAGCTCACAAAATATCTTCAACATTCTTCATATGCAAACATATTTAATTAAATACAAAATAATTTAACAGATATATATATAAAATATAAAAGTTGCTTGTCTGATGTGTTGCTGTGTTTCTGGTTTTAGAGTGAAAGCAGCAGCAGCAGCAGTGTGTCAACCATGTTGGTGACCCAGGATTACATGGCTCTAAAAGAAGATGAGATCAGTGTGTATCAAGGAGAGGTTGTGCAGATATTGGCCTCTAACCAGCAAAACATGTTTTTAGTTTTCCGAGCCGCCACAGAACAAGGCCCAGCAGCCGAGGGCTGGATCCCCGGCTACGTTCTGGGTCACACCTCCACCATCATTCCCGACTACCCCGATGGAACCCTCAAGTGAGAATTAGTTATTGATTGACATTGATTATAGACTGGCTTTTATATGATTATGTTTGGTATTATATTATATCATGACAATAGATCCTGAGACTACATAGCCTCAAAATCCATTATACTATGTATTTTAAAGTTTAAAGAGGATACTAAATGGCAAATGGGACTTGGTTTTATTGGAATTGATAGGGTTTTAAAAACCATATTTAAATATATCCGTAAATATATTTTAAAATATACAAAAATGTCCATAAAATGTGCTTTGAATTTTTTTTGCATACATTTATGTTCTATCAATGTATTTTGACAATTTTTGTGTTTTTTTATTTTTTTTTAATATATTTTAAAGATATAGGTATTTAAAAAAAAACAAAAAAGAAAAGTATGTTTTTATTTTAATTTTATTTGTAGTCTGTAACACATATGGAAATTATACAATTATAAAATAAGCTTATAATATAACAATAAAAATAATAGTAATGTAAATAGTCTTATAAAATAGGCATTACTTAATTATTAATGTTATTTTATCTATTCCATACACATTTATCATTTACTTCAAATGTAAAATTTTATGAAAAAATAAAATGTAAAATTTTAATTCTACAGCATATATTAGTCTTAGTTAATGCTAATTTAAGCATGGACTAACGCATTATTAATATCACATAAGTATCTCATAAGTTGTATTTGTTAATATGAGTTATGCAATGTGAGCTGACATAAACTAACAATCAATGATAACTATTGTTAACACAGATGAATAAATATATTTTTCATAGTTTTATTCATGTTAGTTAATACATTAACTAATGTTAACATATGACACCTTATTACACTGTTACCCATATTTCATTTTCACTGTTTACAACATATCAACATATATAAGATGTGTATCAAAGGTGGTGGTAAGTAAATTAATTTCAAGTTTATGTTGATGTCAGTTTTAGGTAATAGTCGTGAAAGCATCTGCTTATGATGCCATTGTTTTTAAAAAGATAGTGACTTTTTGTTTGTCGTCTAACATTTATAGTCTAACTGTGAATAGTCAATGCTATATTTGTCATTCAGGAAGTCTTCATCGTGGCACACAGCTCTACGCATCAGACGAAAGTCCGAAAAGAGAGACAAAGAGGGCAGGAAAGAGAGCAAACCAGAGAATGGTTATCGCAAGTCTAGAGATGGATCAGCCAATAAGGTTTCTGTAAAGGTACTACTTTAACAGTCTAATCATTAATCATGTAATCATTACTTAAGACTATTTCTACATGCAGTATAAACATTGACCATTATATTATTGCTCATTTAATTTTGCAGCTTTTGAATCCCAACTACATTTATGATGGTAAGTTATAATATTGTTCTTTCGTTCTTGGAAATCTCTCTGCATGTATTAAATCGTTCACGTTCATAATGAAACAGCCAAATGACTGTACGTTCTGATTTGCTGGCAGCAGTTCCCCCAGAGTTCGTGATCCCCCTGAGTGAGGTGTTGTGCGACAGGGGTGACAGTGTAACTCTCCGCTGTAAGATCTGTGGGCAGCCCAAAGCCTCGGTCTGTTGGAGAGGGCCTGACCAGAGCACTCTCAGCAATGGTGGACGATACACACTCACACACAGGTAAAACTTGCTTTACATGCCATACACTCATACAGACTGCAGGGGGCACTTTTGCTTTATGCTTCACGATTCTGTTTATTGCGATGGATGTACAGTCATTTTGCTAGTTTCATAACTGTTTACCGAAAGAAACATTTTCCATGCTAAATATTTCTTTGAAATTGTCTTTACGCTGTTCATTTGACTGGACAAATTTGGCTGTATGAACAAACAAATTAGTTTAGTTCATTTAGTTTCGGATTGACAAAAATCTCTTATCTTTTGCACAATATCTCAACTTGAACTTGATAGCCGATCTCATTTGTGACCAAATTCCTAATTACAATTTTAGATTGTAAATATAAACAAAAAAAGAAAAAATGGCCAACCTCCAAATTAGCTGAAGACAGCTGAAGACCCACATGGCTCAAAACGTTACTTTTGGTGAGGATGTGTAAATGTTTTAGGAAAACTTTATTTTAGCGTCATTGTTATATGTTAGATGAACTTACTATTATAATAGCAATACATTATATTATGCACAATTACATGCTAGTAACCTTAATGCTAACCCTAACCGTATAGTAAGTACATGTGGTTCATTAATATTACATAGTAATTAGATGTATAATTAAACTGTAACAAGGACACCTTAAAATAGTTTATTGTTTAAATATTTTTCTGCTTTTGGAGCAGAATTTAAAAAAAAAAAAAGTTTTTTTGAGGACCCTCATTGTGCTTTCCTTTCACCTGCTGGATGTGCATACCTTCTGTTAAATTTTTTTTTTATTAATTTTTTTTTATAAAATTGCTGTAATAATTTAAGTAAAAATAAATAATTTTTTAAAAGACATATTGGTTATATATATATTATATAAATTAATATAGTTTTACAATCTGTCATTGCTAACGGTTTGACAAACTTAACCTCTCATGTTTGCAAAGTACCTCATTTCTTTTGTGAGCAAAATTCCTAATTCCATTTTTGAATTGCAAACATAAATTGCTAAAAATGGCATAAGGAGAAATATATTTATGCTGTTTTCTCACCACAAACACTGTTTTGAACCATGTAGCTATTGATCATGCACCATGTTGCATATTACATGATTCCTAAATAAATTAATAAATGTGCATTAAATAATAATACCCGTTTTAATTAATTACATTATTTTAAAGATCATTTAATTTGCTTCTGAGATCAAATTGATCAAAATGAAGAGTTTATTTGCAAAAACAGATAAATCTGTTTTAATTTTTTTTTTACTTATGTTAAAATGTTTTCATTTTTATTGTGTTAGCTAGCTGTTTTTTAAAGTATTTTTTTTAACCTAGTTAAAATATCCCAACTGCAGTTTGACTGAGATTAATCAAAACGCACATTTCAAGATCAAAAGAATTTGAGAATTATTGAAAATAGACATATCTGTTTTTGCAAATGAACTCTTAATATATGACACCGGACCACTTCTTTTTTGCCAAAAATGATTAGGATAGAAAGTAAAGATCATGTTCCATGAAGGTATTTAGTCAATTTCTTACCGAAAATATATTAAAACTTAATTTTTGATTTGTAATATGCATTGATAAGATCTTAATTTGGACAACTTTAAAGGTGATTTTCTTAGCATTTAGATTTTTCTGTACCCCCAGATTCCAGATCTTCATATAGTTGAGGCTCTGTCAAATATTACCCTATCAGATCAATCAGATCATACACCAACAGGAAGCTTATTTATTCAGCTTTCAGATCATGTATAAATCTTAATTTCGTAAAATTAACACTTACGACTGGTTTTGTTGTCCAGTGTCACATATGTAGTTAAGCAGTAATAATACAACAACATTTGACCTCTGAATAAAGCAGTTGGTCAGTCCAGTATATTCTGGACTAGATAACACATTTTTAATAGACTATGCTGTATATTTTTGATTTTGTACATTACATTTTATAAATTTTGCCACCTAATTGTTTAATGTTTTGTTCAGTGAGACAGGAGAAGTTACCCTCCGTATCTCACCTGCCTCTCTGGATGACAGCGGCACCTACACCTGCATCGCCTTTAATGACGTGGGCTCAGTGACATCATCAACCTACCTCAGGGTGCTTGGTCAGTTGATTTTTAGTTAACACTGCTCAAAACAATAGTTTTAATAGTAGTTGATTTACAGCCGTTGTTTTTCATAGGCACGTCCTGTGATGGAATCCTCTGGAAGGATAACTTTGAGTCCCTCTACACTGAAGTCATGGAGCTGGGGAGGTATGGTCCAAATGAAATGTTCCGACAAACTGAATTAATCACATAATATTTTTATGCACACAGCTAACATTGTAAACCAGCTGAGGTTTGTTTTCTGTCTGTCTGTAGAGGCAGGTTTGCTGTCACTAAGTGGTGTGAGCAAAGAGGAAGCCGGCGATCAGTGGCCGCTAAGCTGGTGAATAAGAAGCTAATGCGTCGAGAGCAGGTGGTTCAAGAGCTGGGTGTGCTACAGTGTCTCCAGCATCCTCACCTGGTGGGCCTGCTGGACACCTACGAGACCCCAGCCAGTTATGTTCTCATCCTGGAGATGTACGTGGACTACTTTACATTATCTGTAACAATATTGTCTCACACGTGATGTCAATGCTAATGATAAACCATCAGTTCATTTAAGACTGATGGAAAGTGTGTTTGTGTGTGTTTTTTTGTTGTTGTTGTTGTTGTTGTTGTTTTAACAAAATGTTTTTCTTTTTTTCAGCGCTGATCAAGGTCGTCTCCTGGACTTTATTGTTAGCTGGGGGAACCTAACAGAAGAAAAGGTGTCTCTTTATCTACGGGACATTCTAGAAGCTTTACACTACCTACACACATGCAGGATTGCTCATCTTGACTTGAAGGTGAGCCTTCCCATAGAATTATTCATAATAAATTAGTCAATACAGTATTTAACCGGCGGTTCTCAACTAGTGAACCTAAAAACAAAGGCTTATTTATTATTGACAGTTATTTCCTCAACAACTGTCAATTTTTTTTTAAAGTGTAATTTTTAGCATTGAAAAAAAAAATTATGTTTGTATTTGGTAGAAATCTCTGAGAAATACATTTCTTAGAAATTTCTGAATAAAAAACCTTCCCCTGTACGTTTTGTGAACGAAATGTAAATGCATTAGTCATAAAAAACATAACCCTAAAGAACATTAATTTCCTGAAATGTATGTTCAGTTTTTGCATTTACCTGATTACATTTAAAAATAAAAAAAATATTATTGTATGTTTATTAATTTAGCATACTCTTAATGAGATGAGACGTACTTACATTACAAAGTTTACATACATTGCCGGAAATAGTACAGAGGAGGGATTTAAGAGCTGTCTGAGAGCAAGCATGATGCTTATGTAACTCAAAACAAAAGAGAAACAGAGATTGGTCAAATTTAAACTGCTACAGGACAGCTGGGCTCTTAACTGAACATATTTATAATCTCAGAAAATAAAAATACAAATAGTTTTTCCTGGTGGGAGATATAGATTTAAATGTAAACAGTAAATAGAAACTATTAATCTAAACAATAGAAACAGAGCATTAAGCAAAAAGGGATGTAAGGATTTAATATGAATCCGTGCATGGATCAAATCACTAACAAAGTGTGTCAATATAACACATAAATCTAAATATAAGATATATATTAAGAAGATATGCTAGAGTACTAGCTTGATTTATGAAAACAGGTCAGATGATTTCTTAATTATATTATATATATTTTTTAGATTATTATTATTTAATATATCGAGTCAAAAGGGTCGAGATCCACTGATTTAGATGCCATATTAAGAATGTACAGTAATATGCTGAGATGAACGGTATGTTTACAAGGTATAATATTTAGGAAATATATTATTTATCAGACATGTTTTGATTATAAGCAAACACTAATTGCTTCTGTCTGTGGTTAAAAAGATTATAACAATAAGGTGGTTATTTAATCCCATCTTCACTATAGTACTGAATAATGCAATTTTATGTTTCATTTGTATTTTAATTTAGAGACTACTTTGCTCTTTTGAATAGTTGCAAATTACATCATTCTGAAGTCAAGTGTGCTATTTCATTTCTATTTTTACATTTTGAACCTGTCATGTGTTTTTTATCCCATATTTATTTCCATTATGTGATTTTACAGCCCGAGAATGTATTAATCGAGCAAACATCAACCTGGCCTCTAGTCAAACTGTCGGACTTTGGTGATGCGGCACATCTCTCCAACATCCCGTACATCCACCCTCTGCTGGGCAGCCCGGAGTTCTCCGCCCCTGAGCTGGTGCTGGGTGAGCCCGCGGCTCTGGCTTCTGACCTCTGGAGTCTAGGTGTGCTAGCATATGTGATGCTCAGCGGGGCGTCCCCTTTTCTGGACGAGAGTGTCGAGGAGACCTGCCTCAACATCTGCCGCCTCGACTTCAGCTTCCCGGAGGACTACTTCCGCGCAGTGAGTCCGGCGGCACGGGACTTGGTATGCATCCTGCTCCAAGGCGAGCCGTGTAGACGACCCTCTGCGCAGTTTTGCTTGCGTGAGCAACCGTGGCTGCAACCCAACACCGCTTCTGGAGCAGCTCGCCTCGACACTTCCAGACTCGTCTCTTTTATAGAGCGGAGGAAACATCAGAACGACCTGCGACCCGTGGCCAGTTTCCGAGCATTCCTGCACAGTCGCCTGCTTAGCCAGAGCTGAGAGAATCGTAAAAGTGTGAATCTTCTTCTCCTGCAGTTCTGCGTAGGATATTAAGGAAAGTATAGATTGCTGATGCTGAAATCTCCTTTTAGAGTCATTCTGAAACAGTTCTGGGTCTCTGTTACTGTAACTGCTGCTGACAAAACTCTGAAGTTCCCTTTTCCGACCCTTCTAAACTCATTTCTGCTACGTGTACATGTTCTCTCTTTGTATGGACAAAAAAGTGAATAATGGGGATTCTTTTAAAGGTTTAGCCTCATGTTCGGACAGTATTACAAATCAGGTTGTTTCAGTGGAGTACTGTAATTTGAATAGCTACATTCAGGAAAGATTACATTTTGTATAAACCATGTATAGAAGCACAGTAAAGATGATATCTTTATCCTGAACGTTTTGGAAGAAAAAAAAGGCTTATTGAAAGGGAAGTAAAATCAGTTACACTATGGCATTCATCTCAATTCCCATGTTTGATAAACATACAGTCATGCTGGACATCGATCGTAACAGATAAATATGACTTTTAACAGCTGCAACTCTACTCAAGAAGTAAAAGATAAGCTTTTGGTTTCAACTCGCATCTGTCTACCAGCCTTATGTTGTAAATAAGCGGGACCTGCCTTCATTCATGTTAATTTGCAGTGTTTAAAATGCTTTCTCATTGGCTGCTCATGACTTTCAACTGACCAGTTAGAAGACAAGCTGGAAAGCCGCTGAAGGCAGAAAGTGTCGGCAACCACAGCAAATGTGCACTCTTTGTAACTTGTCGAAATGTGCAATGTTGGGGCTTTAACATTTTTGCAGCTATTTATAATGGTTGGTGTTAAATCAACATTGTTTAGTACACGTGTCAGCCACCGCGAGTTGAGATATGATGTGTCCGTGGCTCTTTTGCTGTGTTCAGTATTATTTTGTAAGCTTAAGCCTCATTTTTGAAAAATCATTTTGTGTCTTTGTCACACTTTCGTTACGAATGTCGTTACTTTTATCGTTATACCAAAGTTAATCCTCATGTACCTAAATGCTTCTTCTTCTCCCTGTTTGGTGATTATAATTTGTAACAGTAAGTTATGAATGCAGTTCTGACTCCTGGAGCAGGTCACTTGTATTGATTGTTGATTTATTTATTGTGTCTTGTTCGGTTTTTGTTCATCGAAATTAATTGAAGTAGTGCTTCATATTGTCAGATTATTAGGAATTTTATTTCCATATCTGCTCATTGTAGCAGTAGTCTGTTATTATAAGTTTGCATGACTACATTTTGTTTTCAGTTGATGTTGTTTTAAATACAATGAGATGAATTGTTCCCCATGTACTGTTTCTGCTGTACAGGGAGAAAAACTAAAGTGAATTGCCTCCAAATTGTTGGTTGAAGTTTAAGAGGCTAGTTGCAGTGCTCTAATAATCCAAAATAACAACTGTTAACCCTTGTCACTAAAACCTATTGCAATCAATTATTGCTGAATATAAAGGAGGTAAATATGCTGGGTAATGTTAGTATGATTGTTCATGTTTTATTTAATTTAGTGTTCTCATAATGTATAGATGTACAGACACCATTAAAAAAAAACCTGGACGTAGCGACCCTGTTTTTTTACATAATGTCATTTTGAATGTTTTTGACTCTATATTAATTTTGCATGTGTACAGAAACCATACATGTTCGCACATTCTGTGCTGTACATAAATTACTTTCCCCTCGGTTATTTTTGAGATTAAACATCTGAAACATTTTATTCGTACAACTAGTCTCCAGTGTCTTTGTCTATAAAGTGTGTGTGGGATTGGAAGAATTCACATTGTTGCCGTACGGTAGGTTTAATGTTGCGAATATCTCTGCTGATCTGAGGATTAGTATTTTTGTACATTTCCTGTCTGTGTCTCTCGAGGCCTCAGACCATGTGAAAACCATCCAGAGCGTCAGAGGAAAGAGGCAGGTGTGAAAACTACATCTGCAGGTGCTGTGATCGTGGTAAGATCCCCAAAACAGATAAATTACTGATGAAACGCTCGTCCTGATTTTATCGCAGTGGTGTGGGCATGTGCACACAACTGTAAGTGCGAACAGTGACTAGTTTTTTTTTTTTTTTTTAGAACAAAATGAATCGATCGTCAATTCATATGTGCACATTGATTTGATTACACTTAATCAGGAAATGTAATGAATATGCAAAGTCACATATTTTTTTATTATTATTATTATTATTTTTTTTTTTTTTTTGTTGTTGTTGCATGTATTATGTAGGTTGGTTTCCGTTTTCGTGCCAAGAAATATCCAGTTATGGTAGTTATTTGTGTGCGACTTGTGAGCATGTAAGTTAGGGATACCTGTATTAAAGAAGAAGTAGAAAAATAATGCTTTTATAGAAAAGTTCGTGACTGTTTTTTGCAACTTGCAGCGTCTGTGGTTGTTCGTCTGATTGTGCAAATATAACTGCTTTGTTTTTAAAAGGGGTGAGAAGTTTGTTGTCGAGTTTAAACTGCGGGTAATGTTGTTTTGCAGTCACCCACACATGCAGTCAGTTCCTTTCGAGAACCACTCAGTCTGTTTGAGTCTCTCAAAAACATTCTGACATTCAAATAATTCCATTTAGTCCCCCAGCCCAGACAGGTGTAAGATAACCAGCCGAATAAATTAAAAGAGACCTTTCATACTGAAAATAAAACTTCAAATTCACACTTCCAGAAGTATGAATAAAAATTTCCCCTCTCACGTTGCTTTCTAAGAAATCGTGAAAACAGTTTCCATGACTCATTTTTGTAATTTGCTAATTTACTTTTGAAATAGGTTGTGTGTTAACACGGTGGTATAAAAACGGGGTATTGACGCGTACAGAAAACCTACCACTAGGAGGCACACTTTAATTAGAAGAAGCCTAATCATTCAAGTGGTCTAAGAACTCTGCAATATGGTGTCAGTGCATGAGAAACTTATCAGTATGATATATTTGTGGTTTGTAACTGTGGTGATGATTTGATCAGATATCTTCCTGTAACGCTGATATTACCTTAGATAATATACAAAGTTATCAGTTCTTCTCTGATACTGTAGTCTTTGATGAAGCATAGAGACAAAACGGTCATTGGGTTAGTTTATCTTAAAGCATAGAATAGGCTACTTAAAATGCATCAATGTTTAAAAGGTAAGGGTGTTTCTTGTGGTCTTAATGAATTCTATTCCTGGGCAAAATATTGGAACAATTGCTAAAAACAGTAAAACAACTTTTTAAGAGTATACGTTTTTATTTGAACAAAAATGAAGCATTGTTATTACCTTGTCAGCATAGTCATGCTATGACATAGCATGCAAATTAAAAGCAATTAAATGTTTTCATAACATTTGAGCTCATTTAAGTTTCAAACCAGCATGTTAATAAGTGGAAATATTTCAGGTTGGATGGAGTTATTTAAATAAAATGTCAAATCGCTCAAGCAAAGTTCCTTATTTGTCTTGTACAGAATTTTCAAAAATCTCATTCCTCAAGAGACAATATTTGCAAAAGTGTGTGCATAGAAAATAATTGCATAGTAATTATTTAAGCTATACAAAATTATTTTCAGTTGCTCTTAGAACACTTAAAATATCTTGTGCACTAAGTTATTATTTTTAATGATAAAAAAATATATTATTTTATTATTTTGTCCATAATTGAATACTATGATTTCTACTGTTTAAATATTATTCACTTAAAATTATAAATGTAACATATCAAGCTATTAAGCAGAACTATATATGTATAACTAATCCATTCATGTTCAATTATATAGCAAAGAAATACTGTGATATAAATTAACTTTGTTACTATGCAGTCTGCGTGCAATTAAATGAATGTAAAAGAAGACAATACAGTCTACTGACCTAAATATGCATCCTTTTGACGAACAGTAAAATACTTCATGTGGTATAATATGTGATTTACTTAATATGGGTGGATTCAATGTTCCGTGCAGATTTGCTGACATATAGTATGTGAATGGAAATTGCCAAAAAAAAAAGAGGAAGCCCTTTTTTCGGACTTTAATGCTAGTTTCATGTTTCTATCTGTTATTGCAGTGAACACCAGGAGGCGACATCGCATATTAAATGCTTGCCTGTGCTGATGCTTTTCATTTGAAATTACTTCAACTGCGTCTTGCTGAATTGTTCAAAATATATACATGCATGTCCCCCCCCACCTGTATATTTCTTCAACCAAGTGTACTTTTATGTTCTTTGTTCATTTTTAAAAATGCATATAATTTTGGAGAAATTCCACTTTCAATGTCAAACTAACAATAAAACCACCTTAAAAACATTTTACTATTTTTCTATTATGATTTTTTTTTCATGCTTTTCAACCTCCTTGTAGGTGTCAAAATCACTGTTTTGTCCTTGTTGCACACCCAGACTTTTAAACTTCAAGTATGAAAATACAGTTTAAAAATGTGACTTATCTGGTAACTCTTAATGTACCTGAATTAAGCACTAGAATAAGAAAACCATTCTCGTGAGAGAGCATTTCTGCACGGGAGAGCACACAACACTATGCGCGTGCAAAAATGCGCTCTTACAAGAATGGCACTAAGTAGCGCTCGCTTGACGCCCTATGCTCTCTTAGCTGCTCAACCCCTATTTGCTCCTCAAGTTCCCCTTTGTGACTTCGGAGGAAAGGAACAAATGACAGAGCTCTCCGCTCTTGTGATTGGTCATTTTAAACACATAACACTTATCATGGCTTTAGGAACAGTGTTTTTAAAAAGGAAAGGAAAGGACGTGACATGTGGCCAGGTATGGTTTCCCATACAAGGAATTTGTGCTCTGCATTTAACCCAT
>JAUCMU010000746.1:0-10978 GCA_032275025.1 Enteromius treurensis | reverse complement strand
TATCTATCTATCTATCTATCTATCTATCTATCTATCTATCTATCTATCTATCTATCTATCGTTCTATCTATCGTTCTGTCGTTCTATCGTTGTGTCATCAGTCATTCTATTCTATCATACAGTACTATTGTTCTGTCTATCTGTAGATCCTTTTGTCTTTCTATCCATCATTCTGTCTGGTATATACAGCAGTATATTCTGTAAATACTGTAGATATTGTTATTGGTCGGAGTAGAACTCATCCAGACTAGACTGAGGTCGCTCCGGTTCTCTGTGATATTTATTTCCTCAGTAGTTGACCCAGAGCGAATCCTGTTGCTGAGCGACCGCCACCGAATACTGATGTGAAGATGTGGATTGTCTTCATCCCATGATGCACTGGGTCAGTGTGACAGTGATAGATGTTGACCCGGCTGCAGAGTTAAAGAGAGCTCATCCCTGACGCTGGGCGTTCTCTCCCGCTGAGGAGGAGAGTGGCCAACAATCTGGGGCTTAGACACACACACTTTCACACGCACACCTGCTGAGAGGCCAAGTGCTTTGTGAGGTCCAGTCATCCACACATTATGTGGTGCACCCACAGCTGTTAACGCAAGGACCTCACACACACAAACACACCTCACACTTAAGCGATCAATAATAATCACATCATGGAGAAATTCATTGGCTCTGTCTTTGAGGAGACCTCTGTATTGACCACGCTGTTATATTCTCTTACATCTATATAGACACACAGTCTCTCTTTATTTTAAAACAGGGTAGTGGTGGGTGTAATTTTTGGTGTAAGATGATGTATTTATCTTGACTGAAGAATTTTCATTACATTTTCAAGCATACAGTAATTATCCCCAAATTCTAAGGCAGCACCAAAATACTTAAAATTCGTATCTGTGTGATAAGTGTAGTTGAAACCAGTTTTTAGTAATTTATGTGCTTTACAGTAATATTTAACTTCAACATATTTCAGTTAGATGCCAGTGCTAAAATGTTATATTTTATATATACGGCCCTGTTTATATTAGTGCATTTTCATTTTTAAACGGCGTTTTTCTTGTTTACTCTACTCTCCGAAGAAATGTAGCAGAGTATAAAGATGAACATTCATTACCTAAATTTCCATGCCTTTTCTAAGCCTACAAGACCATTTTTTAAATTTCTTGATATCCTTATATTGTCTACAAGAGTGGAAACCCACAATAATCGTTGTCTTTGAGAAATGTCATGCACAGAATTGCTGAGTTAAGAGGTTTTCTTTTAAGTATTTGATATCCATTCTCTTCCGCTGGTTCTTAGCCGGGTTAGCATAAGCGCAGGCCGCACTGTACCGCTAATGAGCATCATTAATTTCCACGTGTTGACTGACTTGTGATGCCTGCTCAGTCCTGACCACGCCATAACAATCGCAAATAAAAGGTTTGTCGGCTTCCACACATTCCGAAACACATCCAGCATTGCCTCGCAGCTCTTCCTGTCCCAGACTCCTTTTCAAATGCTAATGAGCGACGCGGACTCATCGCTTACAGTGTGTAGGCTGTCGCGGTACATGCCTCCCTCCTCATAATCAAAGCGTTCACCGGGCAGTGACCGCGGGGCTCGACTGCCCGCGATGTGGCTTGTATTCCCGTGGGTCTTGAGTTTGAATTCTGCTCAGAGCTTGAAGTGAAGCCCACCGCATCAAGCTAGCAAACTCTGTTAGCAAAGACATACTCTGACTGATGTCATTTGAAATTTCCGCTTCTTGTATTGTTCTTTTCATTTGGGCATGCTTAGGTCATGCATATTTTTTTTTCAGAAGTCCATGTATAATATGTATTAATGTCAGAACTAGTCTGAACAGTAACGGCTCATTTTAGTGCTCAATATACTGTACTTTGTACTTGTATTTCACTTATGAACCCATTGTATAGTGCCAGTGCCAGTCTAGTAGTAATTCATTCACTCATTTATTCCTGAAATGTCAATCCCCCTTATAATATATAGTGTACATAATATAAAGTTAATATTAGCTCAGGAACATTTATAAATTATACATTGTGTAATAAAATAAAATGAAATAAAATAAAAGTAACAACAATAATAATATTTAAACCAGTATTTTATATTTATATTTGTTTGGTGTCTTTGCATTAAAGGGGTCATATGATGTTGCTAAAAAGAACATTATTTTTTGTATTTGGTGCAATGCGTTAATGCAGTTTAAGGTGCAAAAAACATTATTTTCCACATACTGTACAGTTTTCTCTCAGCCCTGTACATTTTGTTAAGATATTAACCATTTATTAGTAGTAATTAATGACTTATTCTGCATGACCTTATTCTTCATGTCTAATCCTACCCAATACCTAAACTTAACAACTACCTTACTATCAATAATCAGCAAATTAGGAATTTATCAAGGGAAAAGTCTTAGTGAATAAGCGTTCCCTATTCTAAAGTGTTACCTAAAGTTTTAGATTTATCTGATGTATTTGAGCATTAAAAATGTTTTGACAGATAATTTACTGAATACGAAAAAATGATGAAATGTTCTGCTTGCAGACTTATTATCTGGTTTGATATGTTGTTATCTAATACAGTGATATCCAGAGATTGTGTCTTAATTATCCGAATACTTCTTGATGCCACTGTGTGCATGAGAGTACAAATTTATCATCGCTGAGAAAAAAAAAATTGGTTGAATTGTAGCCTCACTAGTTTTATTTGGTCTCCCACACGGCAAAAAAAAAAAAAAAAAGACAACGGTAAAGAAAGAAGTGAAAATGTAATGTAATAATCTCATTTTCTCTTTGTCCTTCAGCTCCTGCAAATGCTCAGATTGTGCATTCTGGGCAGACTTGTGTGGTGAAGGAGGACAACATCAGTGAAAGGATCTACACGATCAGAGAAGGGGACACGTTAGTTCTGCAGTGTCTGGTCAAAGGACACCCGCGGCCTCAGGTGAACACGGACATACATTCACGTCATATACTGCACTCACTGCTGGAAAGAAAGATAAGCACATGGGTCAAAATTGAACTTTTTGACACACCTTCCAATAGTGAGTGGAATTACTAGACAGAAATATTTTTTTATAAGCCATGAAACTTTATTTGATATAATATTTATTTGAAGCCCATATTTGTGACAAACAGTGCAGGTCCATATGTCACTTGTAACTTATGAGATGTACAGTATGTCTCTCTAAAAATACACCTGTCAAACACAAGAAGAAAACAAAGACCACAGCATGATTTTGTTCTTCATATTTTTGTTTTGGTAGCTTAATGTGCTGATCATTTGTCAAATTCTTTGACACAACAAGAGAAAACACTTTTGTCATTCTAGATTAAAATCTTTCATTGAGGTAAAAGTAAGAAACGAACAATATATGCTTATTATTTATATTTTATTTTTCATTTATTATGTAATATGATTTATTATTTTTCATATATATTTTTTCTTGTATTTTTTTTATTTATAATCAATAACTTTTTTTATAAATATATTTTAATTACATTATTTTGTTTTTTAAAACAATTTTACCCACACACATACAGTATTGTTTAATTGTTTGAATTATAAAATTAGAATACATATTTGTTTTAAATACGGTTTAATGTATTCTTTTTAATAATAAATACAAATTTACATTATTTTAAAATTATATATTAGATAGTTTATATATATTTGAAAATAAAGTCAAATTAAAATAAATAAATAAATAAATACATATTTTTAAAAATCAAAATACGAATAATTTAAACAATATTCATACAAATGTTTTGCATACAGCAACACACACGATTTACGCAAAAACAAATACACTAAGGTTTTTGAGAGTTTAGCACCGACACACACTATGTCGCTGTATGAACTGTGCAGTTTTTGTGTGTATGCGTGTCACGTATCTGATAACATGACTGCAGACACTGAAGGAGAGAGTGTCTGTCAGTGGACTTTAGTTTTTTTTTTGAGGTTTGTGTTGGCGTGTAAGTGTGTGTTATATAAGGTAAGGGTGAGCTGATAACAGTAGGAGGTGTGAAGAGCATGGCTCCCACAGGCGCTCTGTCCACTGCCATCAGATCACTTATTAAAGACCCTCATACACACACACGCATCCTCACAACGACCTGTCTACATATATTAGTGCTCCAGGTTGCATCAGCAGAACACCCGATCTGATCTAAATTCCATCAGTTTTCCCTCCCGTGGTCCTGGGAACGAGTGCATGGAATAAAGAAGTTGCTATTCCGTAACATGATCCACGATTTCCATTAGAAATGTCAGGAAGTCACGATGACAGCAGGCTGAATACTGGGGTGTAATATAGAGTGTGAATATAGTCACAGTGTCTGAATATAAACTAATGAGGATATTACAGCATATTCTGTAGGATGTTATTGCCTGCGGCGCCGGGCCTTCACGGGTCACTAGATAGTGTGCTTGTGTGTGTGTCAAGATATATGTTCTTGGACTTTGTTTGTCTTCAGGGCACATGCATTGGAATTTGTATTGGTGTATGTTGCCCTTTACGTACAAAATAATTGTTTGTAGAAAGACAGACAATCAATTGTCAGTTTGGCAAGTTCGTCTAATGCTCAGTGGTGTATGATCCCATATCAGAATTGGTCAAAATAGTATGTTTAGGAAACTAAAAAAAAAAAAAAAACTATATATTTTTTTACTTTTATTTCACAAATATGCATTAAATTGATCAAAAGCATATATAAAAGCAATATAAAAGCATATTTATAATGTTAGCAGATTTTAAAAAAGTGCCGTTCTATTGGTTTCCACAAAACATATTAGTTGATAATAATAAGAAATGTTTCTTGAGCAGCAAATCCGAACATTAGAATGATTTCTAAAGGATCATTTGTCAGAGAAAACTGGAGTAATGATAGTGTAAATTCACATCACAGGAGTATATAAATTTTAATAGATTTTTTTATATTTAACTATATATTTGTTTAAATTAATGCAGCATTGGTGGGCATAAGAGACTACTTTCAAAAACAGAATCTTACTGTCTGCAGACTTTTGAATGGTAGTACATGTTTTTACTTTGCGGCAGTGCTGGAATGTTTTAGAGCTCTTGATTTAATATTTAAGTGTCATAAGCCCCTTTCTCACGTACAGACTTTAGTGGTAAATTAGTGGTAAATTGCCATCACATGATCATGTGTGAACAGGTCTAGCGCTGTTGAAATTCAAAATACAAAGGTTCTTGGCCAATTATGACATAGATGACACTAATTTAGTTACCTTAAGCCCCGATCTGACAGAACACGTATTTCATTGTTTAAAAACACGAATTGCATCACACTGCCTTTTTTAGAAAAGAGTAATGTGCAAACAGCAAATTAGCTGTTCTGTCTGTCTAATCTTACATTTTTGGTTTACTGTTTAGTTAAACTGTCATTTTAGCAGAAACCTTAAAAACACATCTACAAGTTCGTCTCCATCATTGCAGTGTCCGGACTTCTCAGGCAACCGTAAACTTTTTTTCACCACAACAGAAGGCCAGGTTCTCCATTAATTTGATTGGACAATTTGATTCTCTCAGCAAAAAAATGCATTCTGTTTGATCTGGGCCTTACGATGTCTCTTGGCCAAAAGCGTGTGAATGTTTGACCAAAAAAAAAACAAAAAAAAAAACTGATTGCGTTTACCTCTTCATGTTTACAGTCACAACCATTAAAAGGACATTTCTGGTTAATTATGTCACAGAGTTGACCTGTGTTTTGAAATGCATGTTTGAATCAGAGTATGTGAGCGGAGTGGAGCGACAAGAATTTCCGCTCCGCGCTCAGAGCATTTCATGATCACTCCGCTCCAGCCCCGCTCCGGGTTTACCATTTCCCCCTCCCCGCTCCCTCCTCATTTGATTTTCGCTCCATGTTCGCTCCATGAAAAAAATGTCTCTAAGTAACGCTCCACTGTAATTTTTCATTATTAAGTTATTTTTATATCGAACCTCTGTGCATTCAGTAAAAAAAACCCAAATACATTACTCTGAGAAAAACATTGTGTTTTAGTAGAACAGTAGATATATTAGCCCAAGCTCATTGGCTATCATTTAGCTCATTTTTAAACAAAATTAAATACAAATGCTGGATGTGGCTATATTAAATAAATTACCAGAAGAAAAACATTACATTCAATAAAATAAAATAACTAAACTAAAATAAGTTAAACAAGTGGCCAAACAAAAAAAAAAAAAATGCATGTAGGCTATTGCCTTTTCTTAACTTGTAATCACCTCCCCGCACTCGCGTTCTTCTTTGTCGTCATTTTTTATTAACATTCTTTAAGATAGTATTTCAGAAAATCCATCTTTCTGTCAGTGGTGCTTAACTGTGCTTTACACAACATGAATCTAATGCAGTTGTATTACGGGCTGAAGCGGTAGTGGAGCGCTCTCGGAGCGACAGAATATCGCGACGCTCCAACTTTCAAAAAATCCGCTCCAAGCTCCGGGCAAAATCATGCCGCTCCACTCCGCTCTGCTCACATACTCTGCTCCCAACTCCATGATCCTGACCCCAAACCAGAACCACCCGAGCCAATCCTACCACCTTCCGTGTTCTAGCCCCCATAATATGGGAATTAGAGGAACAAATCCGCCTGGCCGCTAGAGATGTACCCACAGGGCTTCGTCTCCCTCTAGTGGATGCTGTGCACACGTCTACTGGAACTGGGCACCCAGGTAGCAATAGCACATTGAGCCTGGTGAAAAATCGATTTTGGTGGCCACACATGCAACAAGAGGTAAAACGTTATGTACGGAGCTGTCCCATATGTGCCAACACCAACACCCCTCGAAAGCTTCCTGAAGGAAAACTCCAACCATTACCCCTACCCCAACGTCCCTGGTCCCATGAAGGTATCGATTTTGTGACTGACTTTCACTGCCATTCTAGTAGTTTTAGATATATTTCCGAAGGGGTGTAAATAAATTCCCTTACCAAGCATTCCTACCGCTTTAGAAACAGCCACCATCCTCTTTCACCAGGTATTCAGACACTTTGGCATTCCCGAAGACACAGTTTCGGATAGGGGCCCACAATTTACCTCTAGGGTATGGAAAGAATTTTTTAGACTTCTGGGAGTGTCTATTAGCTTATCATCGGGATATCATCCACAAACAAACGGCCAAGCTGAAAGGAAAATTCAAGAGTTGTCTAGATATCTCCGTGCATACTGCCATGCACACCAAGAGGAATGGAGCAAATTCCTTCCCTGGGCGGAATATGCGCAAAATTCGCTACGACAAGATACAACCGGTTTAACACCCTTTCAGTGCACATTAGGATACCAGCCTCCCCTTTTCCCATGGTCTGAGGAGCCTTCACAGGCACCCGCAGTAGATTATTGGTTTCGCAGGAGTGAACAAGTATGGAACTCAGCACATGTCCATTTACAACGAGCAGACACCCGAAGGTGTGAAACCAGAAACACCGGTGTACCAACCTGGAGAAAGGGAATGGTTGTCCACAAGAGATATAAAACTCCGGTTACCCTGTAGAAAATTAAGCCCTCGTTACACCGGCCCATTCCCATCCTCCGTTAAATAAACAATGTCACATACGAGTTACAATTGCCACCACAGTATTGCATCCACCCTACTTTCTTTGTCTCATTATTAAAGCGCTATATTAATCCTCTATTTCCTCCCACTCCAGAACAACCAGAGAACCCTCCACCAGAGGTCGACAACGCAGAGACCATTTATGAAGTTAAGGAAATCCTTGACTCCAGATGGCGAAATGGCAGACTACAATACTTGATTGAATGGGAGGGATACGGACCAGAGGAGAGGTGTTGGATAGACAGAGAGGATGTACTTGACCCCGCACACCTCTGTTCACCCATCTTGCTCTGGTCCGTGACGATTCCCCGAGAGGAGACAACCCTTCAGCAGCGAAGAACTGCAGGAGATCGCTGCTTTAAAGACGATTTTTGTTTAACTATTCCTTTTTACTGCTTCAAGCCTGAGATTCTTTTAACTTTTTTCTGTTAAATAAATCCTGCTCATTCTGAGAATCAAGAGTCTTGTGGATATCTGAGCGTTACAACTACAACTTGCTGACTTGGTTTTAAACCTATATTATTTTCCATTTTAGGAGCTTAAAACATCTTAAGATGCACACATTTAAAATCTAAATATCCTCAGGGGAGTATACCCCCTAACCCCCTAATAATCTACATTATGGGACCTCTGTATTTAAAAGGCCTAACTGCAATTGAGCTAAGACCCGAATGTTTATAATGTCTGGCTCCGCCCCCTCTGCCTCTGTTTATTCTGTGAGAATACACCCTGTTTCGCAACAGCCCAGTCACTGAACAAAACTTCTGCGTGACTCATGCTACTTCCTGTTTTGTGGACACAAACAGAAGCAAAGTGAGCGTGAGAGGGAAAATTGGACTGGATTTTAGACTTATTAAATGAAAGTTAAAGTAAGACCAGAAATTTCAGTATATTGTATACTGAAGAAAATAGAAAGCCACAAGGGAGTGTTATGAGTACTACACTTCAGTAATGACAAATTATTTATAAAAGGGGAAAATTGTAGAATATGTGGTTAAGAAATTACAAGAGGGAATACAACAGGTTGAAAGCTTTCATGAATTTGGTCAATGAATTTCCATTTGTTCACAAGATGTCATTATCCACAACATTGGGTGCATTCAATACCGCATGCTTCCATACTATACAGTAGGCAAAAAGCAGTAGGCAAGCAAATGAGTATGTAAGAATCCTAATTATTCATAAAACAGTAGGCGAAAATTGCACTAATTCTTGTTAGATTCAGACGTATGCATACATGTTATTCTAACATGCCTACTTATCTGCTATATAGTAGGACAAAACAGTATGTAAAGAGGTCAGTATGTCCAAAAAAAAAAAAAGAAAGAGTATGAGAAGCGTCCCAGAATCCCAAGTGAGAGGATATGTCATCATCAAATGTGATGGAAAAAGTCTTTCAAACCAAAAACATGGTTCCTTGTGTTAAAATCACATTTGTTGAGCTACTGAATAGTAAACTGTGATTTGCTTGAAGTGTAAAGACGCTAGAAAGTAACGTTACCAGAGTTTGCTGTAAAAACATGTTTTATTATGTATATTTTTATGAAACACAGAAATACAAATGTCATAAACTGCTTTTTAAAACATTCCAGTACTTTAGGTACCTTTTCAAAAACACTGAAACACTGGTGGTTTCCCGCTAGCAACTGGATACAGAGGCTGGAGGCTAGGCTGTGTAAGACGCTATGGCCGGAAGGATAGTGAGGATGAAGAAGTCCACAGCATCGACATGGAAATGGTCCAGTGTCATGAATGAGATGCCCCATGTGCTGGTTTCTGTAAATACAACATCAGTCAATGAAACCTCAGTTTTAGAGGCTTCAAAAGCATTGTCAAATAATTTCATGAAGAATCTGAAAGTCAGGCTCCATTGACTGACTCTGACTGAAAGGGAACAAGCAGAACAAACTTGTCCAAAATCACTTTTTGTGTTTGAGGGAAAACACAGACAAGGAGTAAATAATGACTAAATTTAGCTCTTACTACAGGGACCTAACTCCCTCTGCAGTAACCTGGAGTAAAGAGCCCTGCTGAAGAACATAGACTACTGGAGGTGACGACTGCAGAGATCCAACTAGCAACCTTCTGTTGACCAGTTCACCACAGAAATTAGCAGATAACTGTAAACATATGAAATGGAATGCTGACATCATGAGAAGGAAAAACAGGAGAGAAGAAATCAGATTAGGACACAGTAAAGCTTCATATGTTACAGGAAAACAGGACAATTTGAACATGTTTGTGTAATGTGCAAAATATGAAGTTCAAAGTATGTTATATGTTAATAATAACAATAGGATAATGGTGACAAGAACGAACAAGTCATTAAATATTTGATTCGTTTTTTGACTAATATGAAGGATACTGTATGTGGGCAGTAACTAGCTCCAGGAGATGGCAGTAATGCAAGGATACAAGCTGCCGTGAAAACCTGAAGAAGAAGCAGAAGAGGAATGGAGAAGTGTTGAGAACATGCTGAAACACAATGCTCAGACATGAAGGCTCTCGGCTGCTTCTGCGTGTGTTCTGTGCTTCTGCTGGAAGTGTGCTCGGGTAAGTGTGTGTTCATGATTCACACTACAGCTCTGTAACCGCGCTCTTCTCTTTCATCTGTTCCTGTCACTGTCATTTAAAGGTAGCCTATTCATATTTTAGTTAGCAAAATAAATAAAAAGAGGCAAATTGGGGACAGCATGAATTGTCTTAAGACACTGCTGACTCAATTCTTATGATTTCATATATGTCCTCATATGAGGACACCAGGACTAAAATCATGTTTTTTACGCATCTTGGTATTACTATTTCAATATTCTATTAAATATTACACATTATTATGAATTATGAACGTTTTGTCAATTATTACTCCCATTATTACAAATTTTTCATTATATGTTGACCCAAAAACACAATAATATGCAAAAAAAAAGTCAGTTTATAGATGAATAGTAGGCTATATAACAAGAAAACCTGCTTATGGTCATTTTACTCACATTTTGCAGAAAGAAAAATGGTATGTCAAATAATTCTGTTATAACATAGTTGAGGTTAGTTAAAAAAAGCAATTGTACATTTCCGGGTTTCTCTGCAGCGGAAGTCATTACAGGTTAACCTGAAAAGCAGTGAGTGGGAGAGAACCACTGATATCTGTTTCACTCAAATAGCAAAGGAAAAACTCTACCATAGCATTTTAATTAGTTTAAATAAAGGGGAAAAAACTGAGAGAGACTGATAAAGTCAGAACAAAGAACAATGTCAAGTTTACCATCCATCCCATAGATGCTGCATTATAACCCCCCCACATTAACACATACACTCAAAAAAAAAAAAGTTATTGAATGAACGTAACTAAATTATGGAAAACTTTTCCATCCAATTGAATTGCGTTTTTCTAACAAAATCTAACCAGTT
>JAUCMU010000745.1:0-10979 GCA_032275025.1 Enteromius treurensis | reverse complement strand
CTGACTCTCTTTTCATAACTTCAATTCTAGCTCTTTCTTAATGGTTCACCCTTAAGCCTTGCTTTGCACTTTCCCTTCAGTGTGAATGTATTTATACATGTGAGTTAACATAGAGTTAATAAATCTTTTGCACAAATTAAATTAGTTTCTGATTCTGCCTTTCAAATAAGTGTCCCTTTATGATTTCGGCCCTTGCTACATGCTCTAATAGTGATGCTGTAAGAAGACATATTTCTGTGGCCAAGAAAATATCCCTTATTAATTACACTGTTTTCGCTGAAACACTATGTGTTCGCTGAATAAACAGATTAGTTGATGGTAATTCTGCTACAATTACTACCGGCAGCTAATATAAATCATTGCAATTAATCATAATTAATAGTAATTATTTATATAAATATCTATATTTCCCTTATTGGCTAGGGTTAACAGATGCTCGGAGCCCAGCCTGGTCCCCACTTGCCCCCCGGAGGAAGTGGAGAACTTGGCAAAACGAGGGACCCTTCGTGAGGGTCAGTTTCAGCTCGAGTGGCAGAAGGGGAGGCGGAGGAAGACAAAAACGCAGAGGCCGAGGATAGGAAGTGAGTGGTATTTAAGGCGGTGGAGAGGAGATTCGCAGGGTTATCAGTAATAAGGAGATTGGTGGCAGCTGCGATCGTTCGTGCATGGTCCTCCTGAAATTCGATTAATTGCTTAATCGTCATTTCACTAGTTCCCACTTCCTCTGCGATATAATAGCTTGTTTGGCGAACTGTCTGGGGGACAGGCAGGGAGCCCGGCGGCCTCAGAGCTCTAGGAGGTTTAACCCTCTAGGAGGCTAGGGTTAACAGATGCTCAGACTGGTCCCTGCGTGCCCCCCAAAAGAGCTGTAGAGTGTGGAAAGCGCCAAAAAAGCCCCCCAAAAATGCCTGAGATGCTAGATGTTTAGGGAGGTGTCCGTCCCCGCCGAAGGACCTCCATCAAGAAGTGAAGAGGACCTTCCGTTTGGGTAGTACAAGGCCAGAGAGAGGCCAGGCACAGAAAATACGGCCAGAGCGACCATGGCGAACAGGCGGAAAGAGGCCGGAGAGGGCCAGGCAGCAGGCGGAACGCCCCGGGGGCCAAGCGGGCAGGCAGGTAGTACAAGGCCAGAGAGAGACCAGGAGCAGAAATTACGGCCGGAGAGGCAGGCAGTGCAGGCCAGGAGAGGCCGGGCGGCGGGCGAAAAGGCCAGACGGCCGGGCGGGCAGGCAGAGTGAGGCCAGAGAGAGGCCAGGCGCAGAAAATACGGCCAAAGAGAGACCACGGTGGGCAGGCGGAGCATAATGTGAATGAAATACTATTTGTATATAATAATAAATATAATCATATTTTGATAATAAAATTTTGAATGAAAAGTTGGTAACTCTTAATGAGAGGGCCGCGTGCTTCACGCTTCTAAATGATAACAATGCAACAGCATAACACTGGACAACAATACGAGCGCTATTGATTGCCTACCACGGTCCAGCTTCTGGTATCGCAGGAGCGCCTTCACCTCGATGATGCTTGTAATACTAAACCATGGTATGGCAGCTTGTGTTATCTATAGTAGTGCTGCCTCGTAACTTGACTGAAAGAAATGCCATTGTGATTTGACCACTGCTTTGAGTGCCGTTAAGGGCTGCAACACTGCCGGTAACATATTAGTGCCTGGATATGCGAGCTAGGCTTAGGGCTACAAACAATGCTATAGCTGGAGGCCGCGAAAGCGTTTGGGCCAAAGCAGAAAGCAAGCTAAGTTTAGCAGCGGTGAGAACTGCAATGCTGCTCGGCTCATGGAGAAACAGCTCTCAGACAAAAATGCAGAAGCCGAGGATAGGAAGTGAGTGATATTTAAGGCGGAGGACAGAAGATTCACAGGGAAATCAGTAATAAGGAGATTGGTGGCAGCTGCGATCGTTCGTGTATGGTCCTCCTGAAATTCGATTACTTGCTTAATCGTCATGTGTTTTGGTTTTTGGAAATAATTGCATTATTTCATTCGATATGCCTGCTCACTGATAATTAGATTTAGGCGCTTCATGATTCAGTGCACTTCTTGAAAAAATGTGGAAGTAGTAGTTGAAGCATCAAAGCTGAAAATCTCTGGTAAAATTTAGCAAGCCACAGTTACTATAGCTCTAGTGGCAAAAATTGCATATTGTGCCTTTAATTTACTGTGCAGGTCATTGTCATGACCTGACCACTGTTCATTTAACTGCTGTTAAATTAATGCAAAGAGTCCAGGTCCTGAGGCAAAGCAGTGATAAACTTTGATACTTTATTCACTTTGCTTCACAGTTGGAAAGAAACTTTGGTGTGAAGCACCCTTTTTCATCTAAAACAAGTATATTATTACAATGTTATTAGCATTTTTTCTACATTTAAAACAAATAAATTATTAAACAACAAAAAAACTATGTCTAGTTCATGCTTAAGGTTTACAGTATGCTTACTGTGAAAGGGAAGAGAAATCCAAATTAAATCATAACCATCATAACAATACACTGATGGCCTAAGACATGAAGCGAGTGGTTTGTGTGAGAAAACAAACAGTATTTCTATCGTTTTTTACCTCTTGTTCATGACCATGTCCAATTGCATGCATGACGTGTGTGCGTTCTGGTATAGTCTGTGCAAGCAGCAAAAAGTGTGGTAACGCTTTAAATTACAACTCGCAGATGTAATGCACTTGCAGGTTTTCGCTGAGGACCCGAGTCTCCGTCAGCGTGACCCAGGATCATGGCAAGGGGATTTAACGTCTCTGTTCCCTCCTTAGACGTTCCCCATAAGTTGAGTCACTCCGACGTTACATATGGGAACAGACCTGTGGAAAATGCCACGACCCTGTGGCCGCGTTATGCAGAGACCCTGGTGCGGACAGGGAAGCGTGTCAGCAGAAGAGTTTGCACGTAACCTTCTCAACGCCCTGGGGGCCAAAAATAGAGGCCACGCAGGGATGAGGATTGAGAGCAGAAACATTAAGTATAACATAATTCTTACATGTGAATTATGGGGAATACACTATATCGATAAGATATGGATATAAGTGAAGGGAAACACAGCCTTCTGGCTGACTGTGGAACACAAGGTATTTATGGCCACAACCTACTGGGCGAAGGAGACCCAGTAGAACACAGCTGGAGCTACTCCGCTCTAGGTCCGACTGCTGGGCAGGAGAAGGGAGGTTCGCCTTGGCACAGGGGAAGCTCTGAAAAAAGCGCATGGATCCCGTGGGAATGGCGCAGCAAGCTGACACCAGCCGGCCTCCTGCTACCTGCTTGTCAGATTTAAGACACGGGAGGACACTCTTCGCGGAGGTTGTAAAACCTGGCAAAGGTGTTGGGTGTCGCCCAGCCTGCAACCTTACAGATATCTGCTAGAGAGGCGCCGTGAGCCAACGCAGAGGTGGAGGCAACACTCCTTGTGGAGTGGGCTCTCAGACCTAGGGGGCATGGCTTTCCCTGGTATAGATAAGACAGGTAGATGGCATCAACCACCCAATGGGCCAGCCTCTGTTTGGAGACAGCATTCCCTTTCTGCTGACATCCAAAGCAGATGAAGAGCTGCTGAGAGCATCTGAAGCTCAGAGTGCGGTCAACGTAGAGGTGTAGTGCGTGTACTGGACACAGCAACTCTAAGGTTGGGTCTGCCTTCTCCTGGGGCAGAGCTTGCAGGTTCACTACCTGATCTCTGAAGGGAGTGGTAGGAACCTTGGGCACGTAACCGGGCCAGGGTCTCAGGATAACGTGAGAGTCAGCCGGGCCAAACTCTAGGCACTCTTCAAGTGTTTTGTCTTGACTGATGCTAGGGGCTCGAAAGGAGCTTGCTGCAGGCCAGTTAGGGCAACATCAAGGTCCCAAGAGGGCACTGATGGCGGTCTAGGGGGATTAACCCCGATGTGCACCCCTGAGGAACCTTACGATGAGTTGGTGCTTACCTGGGGACGCACCCTCCACTGCATCGTGGTATACTGCTATGGCAGCAACATACACTTTAAGAGTGGAAGGGGACAGCCTGCGCTCCAACTTCTCCTGCAGGAAGAAGCATCACTGCAACCGGGCATCTCTGTGGGTCCTGCGAGAGGAACACCAGTCAACTAACAGGCCCCATCTCAGAGCGTAGGTCTGCCTTGTTGAGGGTGCCCTCGACTGAAAGATGGTGTTATTCACGGCTGCTGAGAGGCCGGAGAGGTTTGCCGCGTCCCGTCCAGGAGCCAGACGTGCAGGTTTCAGACATCGGGGCGCATGTGCCAAATCGTGCCCATCCCCTGAGAGAGAAGGTCAGATGGCGGGCGATTTGTGTCATGCGGCAGGAGCATAGACACACCCTGTCGGTTGATGTACGCAATGGCTGCAGTACTGTTCGTGTGGACCAGCACGTGTCTGTGGCATCGGCCAAAAGCGACACAGGGCCAGAAACATGGCTAACAACTCGAGGCAATTGAGATGCCAAAGCAGTCGAACAACAACAACAAAACTCTTAAAATTATATTCTGTGACACGAAAACTGTATTATTTACAAAACTATGATAAATACTAAAAGTGAAATGATAAAAATGGTGAAACAATTGGAACTCTGTTACCAGATTCAAGGACCAGAAATAACTTTTGCATAATAAATAATCTCTATAATTGTAACATTTAGTTCTGTTCTTAGTTTCGTTTTCATGTCTTCCTGTTTTAGTTTCGTTTTCCCTTGTCAGTTCCTGTCTGCCCTTATTTGGTCCTTCCTGTGTTTAGATCCAATTATGAGTTGATTCCCGTCCACCTGTGTTTTCCCAGCTGTGTCTTGTCTCGTGATTAGTCTCCCTTGTATAAAACCCATGTCTTTTGAGTTCAGTCTTGTTCATGTTAACGTATGTGTTTGGTGGTTGTATGTTTATAGTTGGATTTATTAGTAAAAGATATATGTTTGTCGAAGTTCTACGTCTCCTGCGATCTCCTTCACCTACACCAGACGTTACAAATATTAATTTGAAGCATCAGTTTTAGTTTTGTTAATCTTGCAGTTATACCTGGACACAGAGAAAGTGTTTCGTTACACAAAACATTGAACTATATAAATGTAACAAAATAAACGGGAATGGTTTATCAGAGCTTAATTCTTCTTGGTCTCATCTGATTTCGGTTTTCTGACTAATTTTTTCTTTTTGTCAATTTCCCATTAATTTCCTATTGTTGGTCAAGACCACAACTATGCCCTCATTTTGTGTGCGTGCACACATATCAAATGCCATAAAAGTCACCAAGTTTCAGATGCTGTGATAAAAAAAAAAATTCTAAACTGAAAAATTGTTTGTTGAACGTGAGCGAAAAGCAGCATAGGATTAAACTGACGTGGTGAAAGTAAGGAATGATTGCTGGGACTGTGGTGGAGATGCTGGCTTCTCAATCATCATCCTGGCCTGAGGTTCGCACAGGCATTCACATGTATCATCACCTGATGGAGAGTAAACCCTGGTGACACGTCCCATCCCGCGCGCAGCTCCCCTCTAGCGGATGAGTCATCATGCTGGGTGAAGTTAAGGTTACCGCTGCCTCAAATACAGACTTCCACTGCTGCCTGAAGTGTTTTAAACATACAGCAGGAAGAAAGTGCTAGGAAGAGTCTTGCGTGAATAAACAAGCTGCTGTAGCCATGACCTTCAGAAACAGCCGAGAGGAACTTGATGACTGAAGATTGTCACTTTGTTGTGACACGTTCACAGCCAGACGTCAGCTGCCTCTGCTCTACAATATTACCATTCCTACTAAAACCTCTCCATTTTTCTTTCTTTGTCTCACTTTGTCTCGTTCTTTCTTACTCTTGGCAAACTCACTGCACAGAATAATAACAGTCTTTTTTGAAATCTATTACTTCAGCCTCAATCAACAAGGCCATGTCTGATTCACAGCTGTACTAAGAGTTTTAAGTGCTTTGGGTATAATACATCTTCCACATGGGCTCTGTTTATCATTCAAGTCCTTTATATATGCCATGGTTTTAAAAGAGAAACTCTGTACATAGCGATGTACATCAAACTGTACACGCAGTATGCAAGTATTTATTTATTTATTTTTTTTAAATAATTAATAAAATTTAAACAAATAGCTAGATTAGATAGATAGATTTTTATCACATTATTATTAACTCTTTATTAATTACTTATAAAATAACATGAATTCATGACTTGTTAACATCCTTAAAAAGTTATCAATTACAATTTTTTATACATATTCAGCTCATCTAAATCAGATATGTTTGTGCTTTTCGGGGTTTGTTAAGAAGTGGAAGAGCAAAGGTCCTGAGGCGGTATTTAGATGGTGAAGGAACTGAATAGTAGGAGGAAAGTTGACATTTTGAAGAGGCAATAGTGACCCAAAAGAAGAGCAAGAGCACAAGAGAAACATCTGTGACTTCAGTGCATTAATACTGTCATTCACTGGTGTTTGAGACAGCTGCAGGCAGCAGGTCTATAAACAATTTTGTGCCATCAAAGCATGTTTGATTTAGTTTACCACAAACTGTTAATTAATACATTAACTAACATGCAGTAACTAACATGTAATAAAGGTGGCGTTACTCATGCTGTAATGCATGTGAGTCATGTCGTAGTTAAGTTAGTTCTTGATTAATACATGTCTTAACTCATCATTAGTTTATAGTCAAGTAATTGTTAATTCATGTATTAGTACATGATAATTCAGGTACTGTAAAGTTCTAAAAATAGAATAGAGTGTGCACATGTTAGGTCATGTTGTTGTTGTTTTATTAATCTTTTTCTTTCTTTTTTTATAAATGAGCAGTCAGACTCAACAAAATGACAAATCTATAGCAGTTTAACATCTGGTCAGGGATGGTCTTTCTGTGTAGCAGAGAAGATGGACTGAATCAGGTCCCTTTGGTTGCATATGTACCATCAGTGGAACAGACCTCAACTTTTCTGGGAGGAAATACGTTGCTGTTTTGCAATATAGATCATACCAACTTATGTTCTGGTTCCATATTCATAATTGCACCAATCTCATTGGACAGTTCTAAATACCCCGGCTCCATCAGACTTGTAATGGTGGTGAAGTCAAAAGTAGGATGATTAGTGGCATGCTGCTTCCAGGACCTTGACATCTCCTAAAGGAGGTAGCATGTATTGGGCCTGATGTGCCAGTCCAGCTTCAGCTTCTCAACACTGTGCTATGGCGTAAACTCTCTCATTTGAAATGCAGCGCATCTGGTCCAGTGACAGAGAGTGAGAGAATGAAGGAAAATTCTGTGTGCTCCCTTTTTCTAGCCTCCAGCTCAACATCGGATTCCCAGGACCCTACTTCATGTGTCACTTTGACTGCTGCAGAACTATAGCAATTTACCTCCTTCCCCTGGAAGGAAGCAAGTGAGAGCTCTCATCCTAAAATTATCAGAGTGCATGCATTTGGAGCTGTCATCATGCTGCTCACCCAAACACTTAACACACCTCTCATGCAAGTCCTCACTCAGAAAAATGAGACAACATTGTCTTCCCCCCTGAGGGAATACAATATCTATTTCATGATGTTTCGCTGAAACATGATGGCAGGCTTCATAAACCACCTTCTTGGAGAAGAGATATCTTAAAATTGATGGTACGGGTACATCCTTTGAGGCCTTGATGATGAGGAGTCCCTGAGGACAGCATTAGAACCACCTTCCAGTGCATTGCCATGCTTTTTTCGAGATTCGGAAAATGTTAATGTTAAAGCAATATGGAGCCACTTTATGACAGAGAGCATTCTTACTTCAGCTCAAAATATTCTTCCCAGTCTAACAAGCATTCGTTCTGGCATCAGAAACCTAGTGATGAAGGACCAGAATTTGTCAAAACTGTAGGGTAATGTCACAAAATCTTGGAGTTCGACTTATTCAATTTACTAAATGGCTTTTATTGGATTCCCAGCAGCTGAATGTTGGCAATGTGAGGAAGAAAATCTGTTTTTGGTCCGTGGTTCATATTTATGATTTATATTATATTTTAAAGTATCAGTATGCTGCTTTTCATTTTGCCCAAGTATTTATTTCCTAGGGGAACCATCTTTTTCACTTAGCGAATGGATCCAAATATGTATGAAGATAAATTGTTATTATGAGAGACTGGCGGTCAGTGGGGACGCCATCAAGAAAGGATTATAGAAACAGGGAAAGTGAGAATATGAAAAAAAAGTCTTACAGTTAACTAAGATGGAAAAGGCAAGACTAATATTTTACATATATTGAGGATAACCTGGTGGTAAAATGCTGAACAGTGACATTTTTTTTCAATAAAAACTATTTTATCTTCTTTTTTTTTATTTGTTCTAGCAGTCTAAGGTTAACTGTGACTGACGTACAGCATGTAGTATTGGTCATCTAGTTCTAGGAGTTTTACCTTTATTTTACAAATCAGTACATTCCCAATTTTAAATTAAGTGTACTATTGTGCCTATAGAAGGAAAATAAAAAAATTAAATGAATCGATTTACATGATTTGACCTCATCTTTGTCCACCCAGGTGAATGTGTACGAAAAAAAGCCAGCCCTCTGAAGCGGTTCACAAGGTCCGGTTCTGTCCTTTCAGGGGATGGCCCGGGTCCAGGATGGGCACACAGAGGAATATGACAGGTGTAGTCATTAATAATCCTCTTATGTCAAATGAGAACAGTAGGAAGCATAAAAGATGAATTACCTCATCCTTCCACAAGTACAAAGGAAATCACATCATCCATACAACAAAGAATCCAAAAGTGACACAAAGCATTGATGTTTTTATTAATGGCTTGCTGTTATATGAGATACAGAGAAAACTGTCTGTGTGAATGTTAGTGCTAGTCCATATGTTGGAAACTAGTGTTGTGATACGGTCCATACTATAGACATATCATCTTATTGTCAACCTGTAAGATTGCTGATACACAATACTATCATGCTAATACATTTAATTATTTACTTTCATAGCCGTGATCATAGAGTGAACCAACTCGAGGGTAAGGCTATAGCAGTCTATTAGTGTTAGTGTAATTCATTAACTTTATCTTTTTTGTCATGTAGCATATGGGTGTCGTAAATATATTGAACATGTATTTAACAAGATAACAAATAAAAACTATTTTGATTGTTACTCTATACAATCGCTTACATTTCCTAATAATTACATATAGCCCTAAAATGAATAAGATCATAACTCTAACCTGGTAACAACAACAACTACAAAAACAATAATAACAATAATAATTGTCTTGATATCATCCAGGGCATGGGCCACAGGTATCGATACACTAACACTATTGGAAACTTAGAACTGCGATAGTTATGCAAATCATTTACAATCATGTTTACTTGGAATACGTATTGATTTGTGTGACCCTATAAAAAAGTTTACAGACACTGTGTTGTCTTATTTGGCAGCTCTGTGATGTTAGAGGACGGTCAGGATGGTATGGACAGTGGTAGCCTGACTCCTGGCTCAGCTCGACAGGTCTGCATCCAACGCCATCCAAGCCACGGCTTCGGGTTCATTGCCGGCAACGAACGGCCTGTTGTTGTACGCTCTGTCTCTGCGGGTAAGACCTGTGTCTCTGTCTGGAGATACGGGACAGGTGTCTGTTGTCCCCTGTCCCTGGTGTGCCAATCTCTTGAGTTCTTCAGATCTGTGATGAGTCTAATCAAATGGGAATTTAGATACTTGAGCTGTACGATTAAGGTTCTATTTGATGCTTTGATAAGATAAGTGTAAAAATGCACTGTAGGATATGTTATTATAACTGCCCCAAGAAACTAGTGTGACTAAAATGATTTAGCGATCTACATCAGCATGTTTTTTTAGGATAAGAAAAGAAAACAACAATGCCGGGGGATTAACTAATCAAACCTATACAGAGCAAGACGAGTTTACAGACTCCTCCTTTACAGACGGACCCTCGAACGGCAAGCTTTACCCTGGAGATCAGATCCTAGCCATCAACCAGGAACTCGTGAGCGACGTGCCCCGGGAGAAAGTCATAGACCTTGTAAGGTAACACCCTTTACTGTCACCAGAGGGAAGGGCCTTGTCTGGACGCATGACTGTGCTTTGTGTATTTCTATTCCATGTGTCTCCATCAGATAAGAGAATTCATTTCACATTTTCACGTTCTGCAGCTCACTTCCCAAAATGTCTTTTTCTTCTGCAGGCGGTGCAAGTACTCGATTGTTCTCACTGTGCTGCAACCACAACAGGTAGTTAAGGACATTATGTCTTCTCCGATCCAAATTACATCAAATTGGTCCCTTTCAGTAATGCAGTCAAGCTACTATACCAATTTCAATAGTGTCTGTACATTTTTATTGTAATTTGACATTCAGGTTCAGATTTGTGAACAAAAACACATTTGCTTGGTGCCAATGTTACATAATTGCTATACATACATAATTACATAATTAGTATATTGAGCCTAAAGCTCAGTAGGAATGATTTGTGTCAATGTTCCACAGTGCACTGAGCTCAATGGAGCATTAACCCTGCCGCCACATTGTAAGAAGGTCAAGCTGTAACAGCGCTCAAAAGTTTAAACAATTTCAACTTTGACCTTGGTAGCTAATGAGTACAATCAATCGCTCAGCTGTTGACAAAAGAAAGACTGAACCTCTGTATATACTCTAGCTGTACTTCCATTCTTAGATATTCAGAGAAAAGTGGGTAGATCACTTACAAATTGTAGTCCATTACTAAGAAAGCCTATTTCCGCCACTAAATAAAAAAAAAATGGAATTCACAAAAAAAAGCACTGTTTTCATATTCAGTGGTGGAAATGGGCATATAATAGCGTATTAGGCTCCGTCCGGACAAAGCCGGTGCGTTCCCTGTCCGATCTTTTTTTTTTCTCGTTCTAAAAAAAAATTGCGTAAACACGAAACCACTGAAAACGATGTAGTATGTATGCCAAACCAGTATGGGGCGCTGTAATTCTGCCATAGAGATAGACTATAAACGGAGAAGAAGACTTTGTATACAG
>JAUCMU010000744.1:0-10980 GCA_032275025.1 Enteromius treurensis | reverse complement strand
AGTAGCTACGTTTAAATCTAGACTCAAAACTCATCTGTTTAGCTCTGCAGTTACTGAATGAGCGCTGTGCTTCGTCCGAACTGATTGCTTTCTGTTTTTAACTGTCTTAAACCTATTTTAAATCAATTTTAAAGCATTTTAAAATCATTTTGATCAAGCAAGGCATTTGTGCCTTTTTTATGTTGTGATCATTGTTTTTATGATTGTTCTACTTTCTTTTTTTTATTATTGCTTTTATGATTATTCTACTCCTTTTATGTAAAGCACCTTGAATTACCACTGTGTATGAAATGTGATATATAAATAAACTTCCCTTGCCTTGCCAATAAAGTCTGTTCAGTCAGAAGGTGCATTTCTAATTAGTTTTAGGCTGTAGGACTGTTCATGTATTTTATTTGAAAGACATATTATATTGTATAAAGAAAATGTACAAATTGACTGAATAGTCTCCACTGTATGAATTCAATATGCAATTATTTTCAAAGATAGTTAGTGATTTTATTTCTGAAATATTTGAGAAATGTGTTCTGCCAAACATGTATAAGATGCCTTCTGCTGTTGAATGCAAAAGAATATATTTGGAACAATACCGGAGTACATTTTGGGGTGAACTATCCCTTTAATATATTATTAATTGCAATATGAAAATATCTGAAATATCCTAATGCTACACATGCTTTATTTTTAAGTATTAACATTAAAGTAAGACACAAATGACCGTGTTTATGAGGATACAATCAAAGACAGGCATTTCGACACAAAACTGTGTATCTGAACAGGCGTGAAAATAACTCAAGTATAGTCAGGCATGTGTTGTTCGTCAGGCTCAAGTTTAGTCAGGCTAAAACAGTGTGCACATTTACAAGAATGAATTCTGCCCTGTTGCTTACCATCCACAAACAGTTTAGAACCATTTGTTTTTAAACCAAAATGCTTAAAATGTGTTTAATTGATAATCTTACACAATGACGTGTGAAAAGACACATTTCTACTGGGTTATCAAATGTCAATCTCAAACAGTAATTCGTGGAATTTATGGAAAAGCTCAACTAAACAATGCTAATAAGTAGGGGGCGTGGGAGCTTTGTCAATAAAACGCTGCAGTCAATCGGGTCTCCTCCTTTTTTGGGCCCTGGGGCTTCAGCCCAACCTATAGCCTTATGGTTAATCTGGCCCTGCAGGAGGAGAAGTTAATGATCAGTTAAAGATAAGGATCAGAATGGAGGGATTTGAGCCTGTGGGGAAGTTGAGCCACCCCTTGTTTCTAGGCAAACTTAAACAAAATTTGTGATAGCCTATGCCTGATAGCACACATACATCTAGGAGATATCTATTTAACATCTGCATTTACATCTGCAAGACGTATTATTTAGGTTATTTGCTCATATCTATCTATCTCCTTTAACATGTCAAATAGATGTCCATTAGATGTCTTTAAGATGTTCACGATTTAGAATGTATGTAGAAATCTAAAATACCAAATGTAAATGTTTGTGTTTTGTTTTTTCAGGTCTAAAATTACTTTCAGGGTTAAAACAAGTTTAGAGTTTAGTGAACTTTGGGATGAACTGGAAGCACTGTAATCATGCTGAAGTCTGTGGTTTTGAATTTGAATGTTAAACCAGCACACATGGGTGTGGTGTTTGAGAGTCTGGCTATGTAGTAGGATATACATCAAAACATACTTTCATCATATTTATGCCAATCTTTCTTTTGAAATCAAGGATTTTTATGCAACTTGCTTATTTACAATTTCTATTTTATTTAGTATTTTTAAATGCATTTAAATGTTTTTTAAACGTGTTTTTTTGGTTTACTTCTTTTGTATGTAAATATATCATATGCATGTACAATGTTTAAATGAATTAACACAACTAAAATATGATATATTTATAGAAAACATATTTTTCTCCTTTACATTATTTGCTTATAAATGTTGTATCCTGAAGTTAAGTAACTGAACTACATTTTATCCTAAATGTAACTATGTGCTTTAGAGAACTGTAGCCTATATATTCATTATACATCACATGATGTGTAAAACCAGTTTAAAAACAACACCTGCCCCTATGTGCTGACAGGTGGGTCTGACTCCACCCCTCACCGCTTTACCATCCAGCAGCTCTCACTTTAAAACCAGCATCAGTCTCATAGAAACACATAGAAAGCTCCAGAGGAACTTGAGTAAGATTACCAGGCAGCATGTCTAATATTACTAAAGTTCTTTCTCGGAGGCAGGATAGAGAAGAAGGATTGGGAACAAATGAGAAGGCGATTCCGTACAACAAGCAGGACTACCAGACCCTAAAGCAGGAGTGTCTGGTGAAGAAAACCTTGTTTTGTGACCCGGCCTTCCCTGCTGAATCCGACTCTCTGGGATACAATGAGCTCGGGCGGTACTCATTTAAGACCAGGGGAGTGCAGTGGAAGAGACCTAAGGTACTGTTTGCTTTCTTCCACACAGGTGGAGTCTAGGTAAATATTAAGATGTGCTTTTGTGATCCTTGTATGTTTTATAGAATTTATTTCTACCTGAGACAAACCTTAAAAGTCATTTTACTCAATCATTTAAATGCAAAAATATAGATTTTGTTTTTAATAGTGATGTTATTTAAAGAGCATAGTTAGGTTAATTCAAAATATTAATGATGATATTACTCACAAATAAAAAAATTAATTCAAAGTTACTGCATTAAACATATTTATCTACTCTTAAGTGCATTTGATATCTGCATTCACAAGGTAGAGCTGAAGGTGTTTCAGTGTTTAATACAACTATTAAATTCATTTTTGAAATTGTAAGAATTGCTTATTTATGTTTAATAATACAATCTTAATAAGCCCAAAGTGGTGCAAAGTGTCCAATAACTTGACAGAAATCAAGAGCACATATAATGAAAGAAAACTAAACAGTAACTCTGAATACAAAACATGTATTGTTATGTGCATATTTGCATATGTTTTCATGTGCATGCACCAATATGCTCGCTATGGTAACTGACGGCAGCTCAGGTTTCTCTTTAGATGTGGGGATTATCTTATGTCTCTGTTGATACTTACAACATGCAGACTCTGTGCTCAAAAGTTTGCATTGTTAGATTAAATAAGCTTTTATCAGCATTTGTTTTGTTTATGAATACACAAGGCACAGCACATTCGCTCAACTAAAGCCCGTTTGCTAAGAGCAAATACAAGCTATTGTTATTTAGGTGTACTTTTACATAGCGTAACTCTATCACCTCTAATTGTTCTTGCATTGTCCCGTTTTTAAAGGAGCTCTGCTCAAACCCTCAGTTCATTGTGGACGGCGCAAAGCGGACAGACATCTGCCAAGGATCTTTAGGTGAGAAAAGAGCCTTTTCTCAGAAAGGTGTTCAAGGTGTGTCTTGTAGCATAGACTTATTGATAAATTATTTAGGAATTCCACTAACTCATACAGGTAAGTATCGCTGAAGTGCAGCATCAAAAAAACATGATAAATATGGAATTTCAGGACATTTTATCATTCATTGCTATATTAGTTACATCTATCTGCTGGTGTGTCTGCTTTGTTGACATGAGTAAACAGTCCTCCACCCCAAACACACACCGACTCATATTGTGCAGTGCTAATTAACCTTGACACAACAAATATGTCATTGTGTGGCTTATGTGATGCTTAGTTTTTCAGAAACATTAAATAACAATTACTTTTAACATTTAATAATAAAAAAAAAACAAGGAGTCATGAACAGATTTTTTATTTTGTACTGTTTTCAAGATGCTCTGTTTAAAAAAGCCGTGGCAGATTGTAGACTCGGAAGTAAACACCCAATGATTGGCTAACGTTTGTGTAAAATTACAGTCTACATCCTTCACCGATGGACGCTGCTGTAATTTAGGTTAAGAATGCTCATCAAATGATCTGCATAACAAACAAAGCAATAGTGACCATGTAATAAAAAAGTTACTCACAGTTGTGTTGTGGCAACACAGTCTTACAACCAATTTGTACGTGTTTGTACGAGGTCCCAAATTTGTGCTAATTTGTATTAATTCATACGACCTCACTCGTACGGTTTTGTACGATTTGTCAAAAATCCTGTGACGGGTAGGTTTAGGGGCGTGGTTAGGTTTAGATCATTCGTTTAAATTCATACGAATTGGCAACTGGTAAAATGCGTACGTTTTAGACGAAATCGTATGAGTTCGTACAAATTTGTATGAATTTAAACAAATTAGCCACCTCATAAAATATGTAAGAATTCCCATGAGATCAGGTTATTTCAAGCACTGGATGATAATCGCATACATATTCAAATGTGACTTGATAGCTAATTGTACTTCTGTTTCTTCTCTAGATGTTTTCTTGTAAAGCATTTTCCCCTGTGTTTCTGGCGTAGAACGAGAATTTATTTAGCTATATTAATTTAATGCTGTATTGAGCAGTAGACAATGTTAAATCTTTATTGAATACACATCTGAGAAAAAATGCATTGTTGGTTGGCGTCCATGCAGGTGTGAGGCAGAAGATAATCAATAATTTAGCGCACGTTGATTTGCCTAGCTTTTTCGCCTCAGGCTTATATGAAACGGCCTTTAGTTCTAAAATTTCTAAATATCCTGCTTCTAAATTGTGCCTTGTGTGTAAACGAATCTGTGGTAAAAAGAAACGAACAAAGGACCAATTATTCACTCAAACTTAATTAAAAGTAAAGTTCATTCACTCTTTCCCAACACTGGGATCAGAAGGAAGGCGATGCAAAGACTGCTTTTCCTCAACTTGGCAACTTTGCACATGCATCGTGTTGTCATCTTTAAAGTTTTTATACTTTATAGAATTGGTGAATATGAACCATTCTTCACAAGAAGAAGAAATGGTTTTATAACTGTTCATTGGAAGCATTCTCTTTAGAACCAATCATAGTGATGTTAGATTTAGCAACTACTTATTAAAGTTACCTCACAAAGCAAGTGCATTTCTTATTGTGACATATTGTGAGACATGGGAGTGGTTATAAACATATGCTTGAAGGTAAGCTTGAAGGTTATGGAGATCAAGGTCCATAATGTTCGATCCATCCATCATCACCATTGAGTAAGATACAATATGCCCAGGATACTCTCTGAGCAAAACACAGAAGCCCAGGTTGATCCTGAAAGGCAGTATCTGTACTAATTGAACGGCAGCGGCTATTTGCACTAAGTGTAAGCAATGATAGAGGCTAAGTGATAATACCTATAGATTGCATTTACACTATGTTAAAATAGCAGGATTTTCTGCTATGTATATTACTTATTGCAAATAGTGGCAATTATCTGCACTTCAGTATTGTAGTACATTATAAAACAGTATGCATATATCTTATTAAGGGTCAGTTTTTATTTTAATTAAAATTATAAAATGGACCTTACTAGCACAAAAAGCCCTCCCTACGTCAGTGGCTTTACCCTAAAGCTTTTGATTATTTCCTTAATTTTAATAGAAAATAAATGCTTTTCTGATGTGATTTGAAATTTGAAAAGGGAGAAAAAAGATTCGAATTCTAACTGTGGTCAAGCATGTTAAAATGAGTACAACACACATTTTACATTCTGCACCACAGGAGCTGACAAATATCAACTGTCTTTTGCGATGTTGACTATCCCAATTACACGTTGGTGGGCAGAGTTACAGTAAAATACCTCTGTCAACAAGGTGGCTGTGTGCATTCAGTATAAATAGATACTCAACCAATTGCCTTTAAACAATAAGGGCCAATGCAGGAATATCTAATGACATTTGAATCATTGGCAGGTGACTGTTGGTTGCTGGCGGCTATTGCATCTTTGACTTTGGATAATGCAATACTGGAACGTGTAGTTCCGCCTGGACAGAGTTTTACAGAGGACTATGTTGGCATCTTTCACTTTCAGGTCAGAATTTAAAGTGGGATCAAATGTCTGAGACCACACTAAAGATCTGGAATTGAAAACCTGGATGAAAAAATATATATTTTTACTAGTGGGCTGAGACTTTTGGTGCTCATGTGAGTATTAATTACAACACAAGTTAAGGAGACACTATTAGACTGATTGTTGTTTGTGTCTCTCAGTTCTGGCAGTTTGGTGAATGGGTGGACGTGGTCATTGATGACCGGCTGCCCACCAGAGATGGGAAGCTGCTGTTTGTTCATTCAGCTGAGGGCTCTGAGTTCTGGAGCGCGCTCTTGGAAAAGGCCTATGCAAAGTAAGTGTGTGCTGCTACTACTAACCTGAACTGTAATTCTGAATATTAAGGATATTAAGTCATCTAAAACTAAAAATGTTGGTAAACACTGTGTCAAACCACAGCCTACAAAACACACAATGTTCATGCAACATGTCACATATCCATGAAATCACCAACAAGTGGCGCTGATTATTTCCATATTTCGAAGGCTTAACGGCTCATATGAAGCTCTGTCGGGAGGTTCAACCACTGAGGGTTTTGAGGATTTCACTGGAGGCATTGCTGAGAACTTTGAGTTGAGCAAAGCTCCTTCATACTTGTTTAAGCTCATGCAGAAAGCACTGACGCTGGGATCATTACTGGGCTGTTCCATTGATGTGAGTCACATTCCATTTCTGTTATTTCACATAATTTTAAACCTGTGGTCTAGTTAACAAACATGGTTTAGACACCTAAGCTTTTGAAGTATTTACAAAGATTCAGGATATTAATTTCCTTGTGAAAACAAACAATATGCATGCTTGCAAAGAATATTTGCCACATATGCAAATAGGTGGACTCGCCCATATTTAAAGAAGAATTATTGTGTCTGGAAATATCAAATGTTAGCTCAGGAGATTCAAGTGTGACAAGCATTATCATTGCGGTAATGCTTAATAAGGGGGTATGCAGTTATATAAACTTGATGTCTGATAATAATTATTTTCATTTTTAAGCTGACAGCCTCTATATTATCAAATATATTTATATTCAAAATAAGAACAGAGAAACACTTTACAAACACAACAGAATAATTTTTTTTTTTTTTAAATCTGCCAATGTTAGGTTTATTTAACGTCTAGTAAGTAATACAATAATACTACAGAAATTTAATAATCAAGTTTATAACTAAAACACTGCTTAGTCTTCAATGTATGAATCCAATATGAAAGAAAGGGCTTATTTTGTCATATTAATGTTATCATGAATGACAGACAGATGCAGGCGAATTAGGCTGCGATCTCTTTAAGACAGAATACCCCGATCTAATATAGTGAAACACATCCAGTTTCCCCACAACTGTGTTTACATGAATACTCCACATGACCAGTATTTTGAAATAATTATGTGTGTTTGACTAATTAACCACAATATGAGAAGAAAGAGAACTGAATTCACACTCACATGCACCCATAGCAGATCTATTCAGGTGGAGCTGGGGAAGGTGGAGGGTTTTTTTGAAGTGAGCAGACAGTTTATCTGTCATAATATAAAATACTCACCTGAATGTTGCAGGGAATGGCACTCCTGGCACCATCCACTGAAGAGTGTGCCTTCAACAGTAGGCATTAACTTGATTTAATAAGGCTTCAGGACAGTTGGAGGACAGATTGGCTCTATATACTTTTGCTTAAATGTTTAGTGTTGGAATTTATTTATTTATTTATTTATTTTCGTGTTTTTAAAAGAGTAGAAAAACCTCAAGTCTTGACCATTTATTTGATCACAAATATAGTAAAAACTGAAAACAGTTACCTGTTTGAATGTGTTAAATGCAATTTATTTCTGTAATGCAAAGATGACTTTTTTTTTTTTTTTTTTTTTTGTCAAAATTATTGAACAGATTACCAGTTCCTATGAGACAGAGGCAGTCACGAGTCTGAAGCTGGTGAAGGGTCATGCCTACTCCGTCACAGGTGCAGAGGAGGTCAGAAACCTGAATCAATGCTGAAACATGGATTTGATAAAAAAAAAATATATATATATATTTAGGAGCTTTAATGGCTGTCATGTTACAGGTTCTTTCCAATGGCCATCTGGTTCAGCTGGTGCGTATCAGGAACCCGTGGGGTCAGGTGGAGTGGACTGGCCCTTGGAGTGACGAGTGAGTTTCCCCAAACAGAACTTACTCCTTTAACATCAGTTTTAAGACTCCTGTAAAACGCATGTGTTTTTCAGTTCCAAAGAGTGGAACAGCGTCCAGCCAGAGGAGAAAGCTAAACTGGATTATTCCGCTGAAGATGGAGAGTTCTGGTAAGAAACTTGAGCTTTAAACTCTTTTTTAAAAAATGCAACAAATATGTTGACGAATACTGATGATTCTTCCTCGTCCTGTCAGGATGGCGTATTCTGACTTCATACAGCAGTTTTCCAAGTTAGAGATCTGTAATCTGACTCCAGACACTCTTTCAAGTGAAGATGAGAGCCGTTGGAACTACAACCAGTTTGAAGGCAACTGGAGAGTGGGATCCAGTGCCGGAGGCTGCAGGAACAACCCAGGTAAATTAAATCAATCATTAGGTTTGTTTAAGCTGTTTTTTGGATCCACGGTCTGACCATCTGGTTCTTCTCTCTAGCTACATTCTGCTCTAACCCTCAGTTTGTGATCAAGCTGGAGGAAGAAGATGATGATCCTCATGATGGAGAGGACGGCTGCACGATCCTTGTGGGTCTGATGCAGAAAGATGGTCGTAAAGACAAGCGTTTTGGACGAGACCTGAACACCATTGGCTTCGCTATCTATAAGGTAACTATTAAGATTGATATTATTGATATACGTACCACAAACAACTTCACAACCAGCAGATCCACCAACTTTACAATCACACAGGTGTTTTTCCCATTTATTACTTTTTAAAACATATAGGCTATAGTTTCATGAGTCTGCTCCAAGATGCATCACATTTCAAACTTTGCTTTTACCTTCTCACTTCTCTTCAAGATCCATGGGTTGTGTAATTCTTCACCTTAAGTTTGTAAAGTTTTTGTTTTCCCTTAAGTCAAGTTGAAAAATCAGTTAATTACATCTAAGCTCTTCTTGCATCTAAGTCTAAGTTAAAATAATGTGATTTTATTTCCAAAATGCAACGGTTGCACTTTATTCAACACACTGTTCCTGTGACATTACTGCCAACATGCCCACTAATATTTTGGAGATGAATTTGAACACTGAATTATACAATATTCTTTGGTGTTTTTCAGGTTCCAGATGAGGTGTGTATGAGCTCAAGATATTTTGTACATCAGAGTTACTGGACACCCAAACGTAACCAGTTGTTTTTCAATTTTCTACAATTCTACGGAAGACTCTAAAGAGACATGGTGTTGGTTTTTTCAAATAAAGGAAGAAAAAATACATTTCAGTGCTTTGCGTTCATTGGCTAAACTTTTAAAATGGAAATAGTATGAGGTGGGTAAAATGAAGAGTTTCCGCAAAGTTAGAGAACGCAACGTTTTTGAGAACGTGAATGCTAAACCATTAAAGTTTAAAATCATGTTGCTTTGGGGCGCCACGCAGTGCATTTAAATGAAACAACCTCTACAAGTTCTCAAAAGTCATTTCATCCACTTGTGTTTGTGTTGCAGTTCAAGGGTCGCAATAACATTAATCTCGGTCCTGATGTTCTGCTGCGTCAGCGGTCCATCGCAGGAAGCAACACCTTCATCAACCTACGAGAGGTGAGCGAGCGCTTCAAACTGCCTCCAGGTGAATACGCCATCATCCCATCCACTTTCGAGCCGCATCGCAAGGGAAGCTTCGTACTGCGTGTGTTCACAGAGAAAGAGGCTGATGCCAGGTTTGTCTGATCATTTGTAGTTTTAAAAACTGTGTTTATATAGTTCTTATTTTAGACCACATGGGGAGATGTTGCATAGGTTTTGTTTTGCCTTGAGTGGACATTTGGTCGCTATATGGGTTGCTGTTTGTACCCTAAACATTTTTGCATTTGTACCCAAATGCATGATGGATGTTTCTGACTCTCATCCCTGCAGCCCCATGGATACGGAAATTAGTGCAGATGTGAAAAAGGTGAATTAACTATACACAAGCTTAGTGCATTTTATTTCAATAGTTTTGGATGTACCAAATAAAACGTTTTGACTTTTCTTAAATAAATCTAAATGTTTTTTCTTTCCCAGCAATACATATCTGAAAAGGACGTGGACCCACATTTCAAACATCTTTTCAGTCAGATTGCTGGAAGTGTAAGTCACATAGATTGTCATTCTAGTTTTGTCTTTTTTTTTTTTTTCCTAGCATGCATGATCTTGTTTTCACTCTGCAGGACTCGGAGGTGTCTGTGTTTAAACTACAGCAGATCCTGGATAATATTACCTCCAAACGTAGGAAATAAATGTATTTATTTATTCTCATATATGTATACTTCTGAATTTGATTTCAAAGCACCTTGAAATTTGTATTTCGCACAGGAACTGATGTGAAGACGGATGGATTTAGCATAGAAACCTGTCGCCACATCGTAAGCCTGCTGGATGTATCCTTAACTCAATGGATTATATGATGGATACAACTACAGTATATATAAATCAATGCAGAGATTTCTAGTCAGCCAAAATGTGTTTAAAAAAAAAAAAACTGTTTAATTGTGGCTCAGTCATTTCACTGTACAGAGGCGCAGCAAACAATTAATTAGCATAACCCTGTTATAACCTTTGACCTTGGTTCAGAAAGACGGGAGCGGCAAACTTGGTCTTGTGGAGTTTCATATACTGTGGATAAAGATCCAGGCATATTTGGTATGATATACTGTACTGTATATATTTTGGTGTAAATTAAAGGTGACAAATCTGTAATATCAGCTAATAAAATGGTACAGATTCTCTATCACACACTGTAAAAAATGGCCGTAAATTTAACTGTAAAAAACAGTGAAAATACTACGGTAAAAATCTGTTAAATGGTTAATGGTAAATTCCTGTTAAATTAATAGGGAAACACTGTAAACTGACATTCCCAGAATTATCTGCGTTGCATTTTAAGTTTTGTTTGAAGTTGATGTTTTTTCTTT
>JAUCMU010000743.1:0-10984 GCA_032275025.1 Enteromius treurensis | reverse complement strand
ACATAATTAAAAAACAAATTATATATATATATATATATACACACTTTAGATTATATGTAATAGTAATAATTACTTTATACATAATAATAATAATAATAATAAAAAAATAATAATAAAAAAAAAATATATGTTTATATATATACACACACACACACACACACACACACACACACACACACTTTGGATTATATGTAATAGTAATAATTACTTTATACATAACAATAATAATAAAAATAATAATAAATAAATAAAAAATATACATACATACATACATACACATTTAAATACATTTTTGTATTGCAATAATTTCATTTGCATCTTTTTATAATTTAAAGGGTTACTCTACCCAAAAATGAAAATGTTCTCATTAATCACTTACGCCAATGTCACTGCAAACCCATAAAACTTTGTTTGTCTTTGGAACACAATGTAAGATATTTAGGATGAAAACCGCGAGGCTTGTGACTGTCCCATTGACTGCCAAGTAATGAACACTCTCAAGGTCCAGAAAAGTAATCTGTCATCAGTGGTTCAATTGTATTTTATGAAGTGACAAGAATACGCTTTGTACACAAAGAAATAAAAATAAAACAAACAAATAACAAAGAGCGAGTCAAGTTTGCATTCAGTCTTTATTTTTATTCTTCATAAAATTCTGATTGATGGCAGATGGGCTATTTTGATAATGTCTTTATCCCTAGCATGCATTAATGCACTAAATGTCTTATATTTATATATTTCAAGGTTCTCTTGGGTACCAAAAAGAAAAATCAAAAACATCTCTTCTCACACTATAGCTTTCCATGTTTTTATACATACATATTTTCGGTCTGTAATAACGACCGACCTGTGCCGAAATGGAAGATTTTAAAGCACTTTAAGACCGCCAAAGGTTTTTGAGAGATATACGTAAAAGTGATGCATAATAGCAGTACTTGTGTTTTGTTAAATTACTGTACAGCTCAATACTGATCTTAATGGAAAAAGCTCGAGCAGCGTATGTTGCTATGGTTACCTCCACAGGCCAACATGATTTCAGCTTTTTTTTTATTTGGTGAAAATGTGCATTTCAACCAACTAGTAATCTAACTTTGGTGGTTTAGAAAAGTTAGGAAACCTCCCTTATGCAATACACAGAATTCCGAACTGACTTGAATTTGCAAATGCAGACTTTTTAAGTGTTGATAATTCGCATCCTGCTGAGGTGTTTCGGCCCACATACTTCAAAATCAATGTGTTTTTGCATGATGGCCTTTCAATAAAGCATTGCACTGGATGGTGTGATTAAGTTGTGCAAAACATGGAAACGGGCACGTGCCAAGATTTCTTATCTCATCTCTGGCTGCCAAAAATGAGCCTTCTTATTCTAATTATACGCAGCAATAACCACCCAGTAGGAAACAAACAATATGCACACATGAATTCCAAGGCTGTTTATGATTCATTCATTGGTTGCGCCCTTGCTGATAATATGTACACAGAATAAGATCTGAGATATGGAGATCAGGAGAAGACTCCTTTCATGGTTTGATGTTAGTGACATCAAACAGAGTCTCCTAACATGATTAGTACAGATTAAACCAGAAGTCTAATGTTGTCTACACCGATGAACACATGACTGAAGCTGTGTAACTGTGTCAAGGAAGCTCAAATAATAAAGCCACCCAGTTGAAACCACTATGCTGGACTAAAGAAATGAGCAAATCGAAAGACAATCTGTGCCAGTCAAGTCTTGATTGTGTTACTGTTTTCTTGTTGTCAGCGTTGTGTTGTGTTGAATATTTCATAGGCTGGAGCTGAATACTGCATTGTGGACAGCAGCCCAGTCACAACTGGACCCAGGTGCAGAGGTTTGCCAAGAGTCACTGGAGACCAAGCCAGAGGTCAATAAATGTCACCTGTGTCTTTTAGCCGGGTTAACGATATGCAGAGAACACGGGGCAGCCAGGTTTGTTTACGAAGCAAAGGGAGTTCAGATGACTTCGGTCTCTGCCGATCGTGACTGTCTCCACCTGCCTCGGTGAGTTTGTCAACTCAAAAGATCAGGACATCTCACTTTAAAAGTAGAACAGCATTTGTCAGTATAAAAGGAATAGTTCGACCAATCAAATGCCAATTCTCATCTCATTTCAACGGCACATCCTCGGGAAATACATTTTGATCATCATTGACAATTGCTTCAATATCAGTCTGTTCAAGACTTTGCATGGCTTCATAATAAGTCTCTACCTTTATGATGGCTACAATGGCAGACCCTCTATAAATGCAGGTTTCATTTAAATAACATCAAAAACTAGAGAAGAAGGGTTGAGTAAATGATGTTATTTTTTTCGCATTGCACAACTCAAGTTGAATCACGTAAGTCACATGACTGTTTTACCGATGCATTTACTAATGTTACGTTTCTGGACCTGGGATCATTTCTGTCTATGGAGAGTCTCTCATTTGTAATCAAAAATATCTTCATTTGTGTACTGGAGTTGAACGAAGGTATTACATGTTTAGGACAACATGAGAGTTTCATTATGGGGTGAACTAACCCTTTATCTTAAATGAACTTCAACATCAGCATGAGGTGGCTTCAGTACTTCAAATACAGTGCACAAGTCATACCGCCAACTTTTATGTCGCCTAAGGGTGAATAAATGATGACAAAATGTTCATTTTTAGGCAAGCCAAATGCATTTCGCATGACCAAACAGTAGCCAACCGGCCCTCAAAGGAAATGAGAGCATCACTAAAAGTAGCACACAAGCCGTGCTGTTATGAGTAGTTAATGCCAGGCAAAGGCTAAAAGGTCACGTAAGAGCAATGTACCACATTCTTCAAGGAATCTGCGGTGGGTAATGTGTTGAATTATATGTACACCATTCTTTGATTCGCACACAATACTCTGATGGCTGCCTCGTGCGGATTTGTTCTCTGAAATTTGTGTTTATGTAAGAGCAATTCAGACTCGGAGCAAGCCTCCCACACCCTGTTCTAAAAGCAGTAGCTCTACCTGAGAACGGCTTCAGCTCTAGTCAGAAAGGAAGTTGCATCTCAAATCCCACATCTTTCCCTCTTCTCCACCAACACCACCCGTTTTCCCACAGCCTCCACACACACACACAAAAATCCTCACATGCTGAATTTCACAGACCTGCAGAACTGGAACGCATGTCGTTCAGAAAGTCCGACACACTTGCATGTTGCTGCCATGTTATTCACTTAAGACTTGATTAATGTCGAACGAAAAAAAAAAAACCACAACTGTTTAAACGTTTAGGATCAGTACGTTTTTTAAATGCTTTCCTGTATGCTCACAAAGGCTGCATATATTTGAACAAAAACAGAAATTCTTGTAAATTCTAATTGTGCTGAATTCTTTAAAAAAAATAACGCACACCCGAAAACAATCGCAGTGTTCATCAATCAGATTCAAGCATTCAATGGCCATGTAGTATATTTTATTTTAAACTGTCACGCAGAGTTTTCTGTGTCACATGACATTTTGATATGCAGCTCTTTTTTTTTTCCTAATCAAATTGTGCTTTTTAATTCATTAATAAATTAATAAATTAAAGTATGCCTTTGAATCACTCTCATGGAACTTTGATCAGTATTTCCTGGGCAGAACGTGTTCCTGGGAAGTGGCATGTCTGGTCACTTTCTTTGCAAGTATGCTTCATGGTTATGTCTAAAAAGTGGAGAAAGAAATCTCATACGTATCATTATATTGGATCTGTCTTAAAGTATCAGTAGAATATAAATACCTGCTGTTCAATAAGCGCCACCTGCTGTCAAAGAGTTACAGATGCGTCTCGTTCAGCCCATCTGCGGTTTCATTCAAATGGGTTTTATTTAGTGTTTAACAAAGCTTTTGCTTCAAATTTTGAAATTAATTAAAATCTTTGTTAGGATCATACTTAAAATGCAGCGGTTGCCTAAAGAGCACAGGCAAAACCTTTGTTTGTATGAAGATAACTCTTTTATTTGTATTATTTATCTATTTGACTGCCTCCATAACTATTCACTTTGGCTGTGACATCGAAGTAAATCCTTCTTTAGATAATGTTGTTTAAATAAATAATTTGTGCACATCAGAAAAATGATCCTGAACCCAAACTCACAGTCATTCACTCTAATGGTCTAATTTCTAACGCTTAATCAGCTGCCCAGGTTATCTAAAGCCAGTATCAAACTCTTTGCAGCCCATTTTACTTCTGCATTATGAAGTATTGATTAGTATCCGTCTGCAACACTGCTGAAACCCTCTGGCTGAAATTTAAGCACCCTTGGCGACGTCAGCTAAAATAAAAATCTTTTCAGAAGCAGGGCAACTAAAAACGTTTTGATGAAAGATGATGAACACAAAAATGCCCTTTACAATTAAAAAGGTAAACTATTATTGAATGAATGGATATCTGTCTTGAGTACTGCTTTACAAAAAGTAAACGGCTGAAGGTTTCAGAGCCTTTTTATGCAAACAGGTGCAGTCCGCACCACCAGCACAACACAAATTATCATGGAGACGAATAACGTTTATTCATGGTAGAGCCCAGCCAGAATGATCAAATCTATTCCTAGAGCGCAAGGAAAACAGTGAGAATCTACACGTTCTTAAAGCCCAGACACGCTAGCCTTAATTAAAAGCTATCAGCACCACACAGAGAGCAGAACATACAGCCATCCATCCTCAGTTCAGAAGCAGGAAAATAAAAACCTTATCAGAGGGAAGAGTTACACACACACACACACTCTGCTCAAGACTTAAATAGAAATGCACATGTGAGACGGAGCGTTTATAGTGCTATTGTGTGGCTTTGTAGAAGCGAAAGCTGCTGTTTGTTTCTCACCGACATTCATCAGGCATTATTTCATGTGGGAGTGAGTCTGAACTGAAGGTAGTATCAGTTATAGTGAGATCCAGAAGTGCAATAAAATCTCTCAACACGCCTACTGCGCCGTCTTAAATCTCTCAACACTTCGAGTTCAGAACTTACGATTAGAATTCGCCATTTAAGTGCATTTGGTGAAAGTCATTTTATAAACATAGATATTAATACCAAAAGTTTCCCTAGAAACTATGGTCTTGGAAACAGATTTATTATGTTGTGCTAACCAAAACTTTTAGACCACAGGAATCTTTGAAAGCAACAGTTAGTTTTAATAATGCTAATGGTCACAGAGCTTCAAAAGCACGAATTATCTTCATGCATTAATTCCAACGCTAATGTATATATGTATATTTTTAAGCACCAAAGCTGCGAGATACATGTGAAATTGGGTTGCAAATGCATTTCATGTAGCCTTGCATTATATTTGCATATTCCATCCAAATATATTTGTTTTGTAGAACGACGGAAAGATGTAAATAAAGAGGTTTGCAGCCCATTTTGCATAACCTAGCTTAATAGGATCTCCTCCACAAAACCATAAGCCTGTTTAACTCATTAATCATTAATTGAATCCCGGAACCATTTTATCTGTCCACACAGCTAAACTGAAGCATCTCCACAGAGAGAGCACGGATAAGACGAGGCTAGAGATGTCCAGCGACTTCAATCTACGATATATGGCAGCGTTCCCAATTCTACACCCACCGGTACAATGTCTTTGTCTGTCGTCCTGTGGAGAGCGAACAGAGTAATACTGCACGATGTGGACAGGGAAAGATGCTGGTTAATTGAAAGCCAGTCCTCTCTCTTTACAATGGCCCTGTCTGCTTCGATTCATCTGGGCAGAATGAGATTGTGATTGGAACTGACTATAGAAAATTACACTAGGTGAGACAAAGGTGCCGGTCTGCCACAGTGAATCCCGGAAAACAGGGCTGGAAGGACTTTTGTCCCTTTGGGAGCACAGAGTAAAAGCTAATCATACTGAAACACACATTTATTTTTCCAGGGATGGAAAAGTGTGGCATGAACACCCTTCACCTGCAGTTCTTTACCTTTAAAAGTAAAGGTTCAGAAAAGAAGTTTGTGTAGCAAAGCTGCAGAACCATTTTTTTGGTTAAAAAAATAAGCTTATTACTGCCCCAGAGTTAAAAAGCTGAGTTTTAAGGTTTTTGGATCCATTCATCCGATCTGGCTGAATGCATTCAAAAACTGTAGTTTTGGGGGGAGTTTTTATTTTCAAAAATAACACTTACTGCCCCGTTATCTCTCTAGTTGAGGCAGCAACGTCTTATTTAAATGTATAATTTAACAGTACACTTAAAGTGATCAAGGATGCATCAAATTGATTAAAAGTGACAGTTAACTAATTTATCATGTTGCAAAGGATTACTATGCAATAAATGGTGTTCTTCTTAACTTAAAATCATGAAAAGATGTATATTATCCACAAAATATTAAGCAGCAATAATTATACAAAAAGATGTCCTAAGCGTTTTTCACCAGTGCGAATTATTCCAACAACAACAAAAAAGTTTGTCTTTGGAATATTTGACCAAAACGTCTCTAACAAAACACTGATGTCATTAAAGAACCTTTCCTTTTGTGTAGTAGCCAGAAGCTTGTTTTCTGTTCATAGCATGTTCATTACATTGCATCAAAAGTGGTCTGTGATGTAACTTCCTGTGCTGAAGTTTCAGACTCTTGAACCAACAGCTCTAGGGAGTTAATATGGCACATCATTGAAACTCACCCTGACAAGAGAGCAGTGCTTCCCGAGCTGTGTCTTCCTCTGGGTATCAGAGCACCGTTCTCAAACACACATAAACAAACCCTCAAAGAAACTCCAAGACACGGCCCACAGTCTTTCATCACATATACATGAACTCTCTGTATGTTTAAAAGCGCACATTCATAGTAGCATTCGGTGCGGCTTGATTCAGTCGCTCCGAGCATCATTAGAAAAGATCAGCTCAAATCGATGCTCTAGTTTATCCACACAGACCCACATCCTCCGGCAGTAGATCAGATGCTGACCTCGCAGCAGTCAATATGGGATGGGGGGCTTCTAAGAGGATCTTGGGGGAAGATCACTCTACGACCTCAATCTCAAGGCAACAGAAGGCGCTGGTCTCAAATACTGCTTGCCTCAGAGAATTTAAAACAATGGAAAGAAGGTCCACAAAGGAAGTTCTCATTTTAAAGGCCAGGTTCACCATTTATGTTATGTTTACTCATTCTTATGTCAATACTTCGGTCTCTTCTCTAGCTTGCTACCTCATCTTGCTAGTAAATCTGACTCTTGTCAAATTGCTTTTGAAACTTTTCAACATAATTCTAAACCAGTATGCTTTTTTCGGTTAAATGTAAACACGGAGATTTGGGGAACAGCTTATGGAAGGGTTAAAAAAGTTGTGCAAAAACTTCCTCTTGTTTTTTACTGTGTTCCAACATAATGAGACAAAATGAAGCTTCAAGACAGTGACATTGCATGAAGCAACCTATAATGAGTGCATAAATGAATAAATGAAATGATCAAGGTCAAGCTAACTCTGTCGCTTTACAGAAGCTTGACATCAATTGGAGCCTCTGACAACAATCATTTCGCAATCCTGATTTTAAATAGGAAGGAAATATCACACGCCTCCATTAAGAGCTCCTATTAGAATTTTTCTGCAAATGAACATGACAGCTGAAAGCAATCTGGCAGCGTTTCTAGCAGTCATTATGTAAATTAACAAATACTTCCAGGTTTGTTGTTAACGAATGCAGAAAATGCTAGGATTGAAAAATAGAAAATACAACAGAAAAAAAAACTCCTAATGGAAATTTCAAAAAGGCGTATTACATAATGCAATTATATAATACTATGAAGACCTAAGAGAACGATTCTGAGACAAACATGCAAGTAGTACATTTTGATACAAAGCTCTGGGATTTTCAAGGAAAAGCAATGCAGGAATGAATCTGGTTTGCCAGTGGCTCAACAGGGTTAAATGTTTGAGTAAAAGAGCATTCATTATTCTTCAACAGTCAAAGCTGCAATTTGCAGAAAATTTGAAGCATAACTGTCAAACTGAAATGCATAGATGCACCAGCATATTCGGATTATTATGCTATTGAACCTGATAGGATGTTTCAACACGGTCTTTAAAAATATATTCAAAATTATGTTAACGCTAATATTTATTGTGCACAAATCATACTTTAGGATAATAACCAATCTAATAAGATACACATTATCAGGCATTATCGCACAAGCTTGACAGTCACAAAATAACTCTTCTATCCTTATATCAATTCTCCTACCTATACTTCATGCCAGTTCTCATGCTTTGGTCACTTGAAGAAGGGACGCTCTGGACGGAAAGCTGCCCGAGGCTCCTGGCCACAATGGCCACGGCTTTGAACTTGCTTCGGGTACCAGTGCTGGGACTGTTGGCGTTTTGTCGATTGAGCCTGTCATCCGTGCTACGGCTCATGGACCGGTGGTCCGTGCAAACAAATGACACCTGCATCCTGTCTCGGAGGATGCACGGCTATCACAGGGCAAATTCAGGGAAAGACTACAAAGTGTCTCCAAGAAACAAAGCCAAGTCAGCCAGATCCTCCGGAGAGCAAATTTAAAAGTCACTGCTGGACAGTGGAAAGCACTGGGACTCCTGCTCGGAGAATATCAAACTGAAGCTCGACTAGACAAGCAAAGAGCTTATAAAGCGATGCCCACGAATCATTTCAGTGAAGTTCACAGCTCGTTTATCACAGAGCCCGCTGCTCAAGACCACCTGAACGGCTTCCATCTCACATAAGAAAGGTCTTAATTTATTTCCTTTCTCAGGTTCAGTGCTTTTTCCTTGCATTCAAATCCTCCGATCAGAAACGCTGCTTATCCAAACACGCTAACTGGTTTCTTTGTAATCTCAGCTCACTGCTTCGGATCACTCGGGAACGCCAATACGTGAGGCAGACTTCAAACATGAAGTGACAAACTGAAGCAATGGATGAGATGTCTTCTCATGTCTCGTCCTGTGAGCACTGTATCTGACAGCTACTGAGACACCTCATATGCACCGGTGCTCCTCCTCCTCCTCCTCCTCAGCGGAGATTAAACTTACGAGTGCATTCAGAGCGCAAGACACAAAGAGGCAGAGCATGAGTGAACGAGTATGAGAGGGTGGGAGGAGCAAACGGCTGAAAGAGAGAGTACAGAAACACGGAATGTGATCGAGAGACAGGGAGTGAGGGAGGGTTTGGTCTGGACTGATATTTCTTTAAGGTTTGTATTAATATTTGTTCCACTTTTCATTGCATACAGCTAAGCTGCAAATGTTCTGAAATAGAAGTGAAAATCATATAAATGATGTGCACTATTTAAAAAGTTTGGGGTTGGTACAATTTTTTTTTTATTAGTATAAAATTGTATTCTTTTTATAAGAATAAATAAATAAATAAATAAATAAATTTAAAAAAATACATAAATATATTATATATATTTTATTTTGTAAGAAGTAATCAAGGCTGCATTTATTATTTATTTTTCAAATTATTTTTTGCAATTTAAAATGGCTGGTTTGTATGTTAAAATTTTTTTAAAACGTAATTTACTTCTATGAATTTTCAGCATCATAACTCCTTAGAAATCAGTCAATATACACATTTTAGATGATACAGTATATTTGTGGAAACCTTGATACATTAGTTTTCTTTTCTGAATATAAAGTCTAAAACTATTGGGTTTTTCTAAAGATTCTTTAACAGCATAAAAGCTTTTATCACTTTTGACAATTTCTAGCATTAAACCCTTGCTAATAAAAGTATACATTTCTATAAAAAAAGGTTTTCAAGAAGCACTGCTATGAGATCTGTAGTTGTAAAGTAAAACATTCTTCTGTAAAAGTCAAAGTGATTTCAACAACATTAAAAAAGAAAAAACAATTACAATACAATAATAGAGAGATCCATCAATTAGAATTGTCAAGAAAACCTAAATTTGAGCAAAAGAGCTCATAAGTCAGCAGCCACTTCCATAAAGCATTGCAAATAATATATTTAAATCTCTCTGAGTGCATATATTTTTTTAACAATAATAAATGTACTTTTTGTCACTTATTTTCTTCTGCAGTGGCATTTTTGATCAATTCTATAAGATGTATTACATACTCAGAATTCCACATTTGTCTTTTGCTGAGGTTGAAGTATTTTAATCGTGGCTACTGCATTATTAGTTCTTCACTCGGACTTCAAGCCGTTGAGTATTATCAAGAGAATAAAAGAGCAGAGTGCTGGTGCAGGCAAAAACTATTTGGCCCAGTGCACGCCAGGATCTTTTTATACATGCATGCAGTGCAGGCATGTGTAAAATATTCATTATGCAACTTGATCTGTCTGAATGTGTATCAAAGCCAGGGGAGGCTGGAGCACATTACACTGCAACCGCTAAATTGTTATAGCTCACATGCCTGCCTGCCTTCCTGTCAGCTGTTAGATGCACACGGGAGAATGTGTTAGCCAAACTATTACCTTCAATTCACGACAGCTCTCTTAACCCTTTAATATGTGCTGACGATTTCGCCAAACTTTCTTAAATGTGGCTCAGTTGAACAATTATGTCAGTATCAACAGAGTATGTGATGTGGTAAAGACAGGAAGCACACAGCGGAAACCAATTAGCAGTGTTATGGAAATCAATGCAGGCAGGAACGACATGGGGAAGCTGGAAAACAATATTGGCAGAGCAAGGAAATTTAGTGGTAATTGGGAGTGGGCACAGGACTAGACAAAGAACATGCTGATGCTGCACACTTCTACAGAAATAAAATAATGTAACGTATCTGTCGATCTGCTAACTTTCAGCCAACATGAGTTAACAGAAAGAAAAAAAAACCTCTAGCCACATAAAGACTGTACTCTATACAAATGCATTTTTATATTGTAATAAAAACATAAGAGTGCCAGGGAGTGACTTCAGGGGAGAGGTTCATTATTATTTAACACTGCATTTCTTAAAAGGGGTCATCTGGAGCCGCACGCACTTTTACAAGCTGTTTGGACTGAAATGTGTGTTGGGAGTGTGTGTACACAACCACCCTACAATGATAAAGATC
>JAUCMU010000742.1:0-10992 GCA_032275025.1 Enteromius treurensis | reverse complement strand
GTATTCTCGAGAAAAAGAAGACGTCACTGCTGTATAGATCCAGGCTGCTGCAGGCTGCGTCACAAACTAACAGGTAAGAACAGGTTTTCTTTTCATTTTCCATAAAAAAGCATGTTTCAGGTTTGTTATGGGCGTGTATGCTATTTTATGGATAACATTTTTATTATTGATTCGTATCCAAATTCGTGTCCACACACAGCCCAATGCATTATATACATTATGCCCCCACATAAAATATATGAAACAGAAAAACAAACTGCATCAATCTAGCAAGGCGGAATAATGTCTTTGCTATAATATTATAAGTCACAACAACAGGCAAATCATTGATTGTTTTATGCATTGGTCAGTTGATAAGATTTTGGCAGTTTGGCTTTTAATAAAGTGTTATTTCAGAATAGTGGATTAGTCTTGTTTTAATTATTGTAAAATATAGTACAGATTTGGATGTGTTTTGTATTTGGCACTCCAAGTGAAGCAGCAAGGTGATATCTGTGTTTGAGATTGAGATTGAGACGATTACCTGCACAACTAAAGAGACTCTTGAAATGACTCCTGATCATTGTTATATATGCTGTTACATGACGGTAATTTCACTTGCAGGCTAAAATGGGGGCATCAGAGTTGAGTCATATGACTTAGGCTATAGTTCTAATAATAGATGAAAATAATAATGTTAATTTAAAATAATTTGTTTACATGATGCAGTTGTTTATAATAATAAAAAGCTATGATGCAGTAATTCTTGTTATGACTTACCAATGAGAAATATGTTTAAATATATTATTACATTTTTTTAAAGGGGTAGTTCACCCAAAAATGAAATTTCTGTCATTTATTACTCAGCCTCGCATCGTTCCAAACCCATACGACCAAGTTAAGATATTTTTGATGATGTCAGAGAGCCATCCGTCCCTCCATAGATGGCAATACAACTGAAATGATCCAGATCCAGAAACATAGTAAATTATCCTATTACTTAGGTCTTCTGCCATTTTAGAGAACATTACTGCGTATGCGTACACTTTTCTCTCTCTGCAAACAGGTTACGAGGCTGATTACTTCTGCTTGTGTATGCGGTGCATTGAGCGGAAGACGTAATTCACGGGAGAAGAGTAAATTATGTTATTTTTGTTTTATTTGCACAGAAAAGTATTCTTGTAGCATCGCAAGAGTGAAGTTGATCCACTGATGGACTGTTTTATCAGTGTTTTGGCTATGTTTTTGGGACCATTTCAGTTGTATTGCTGTCTATGGCAGGTCAGATGCCTCTGTGACATCCATATGTGAATCGACATTCACAACTTATAATCGATCAATTTTTTCCAGGTCAATTATTTGAATTAATTTCTCTTTAAAAACACAACCGTGTGTGGTGTCACATGACCCCGCTCCGTTATGTTACCCTACGTTCACACCAGACGTGATTTGGACCCTTGAATATTTTGAGTTTACTCTCTTCATTCGCAAGTAAAATTCACTTCTCAGCAAATGCAAATTTAAAAAATACGTATGATTTAGAATACATCGTATGAATTCGTACAAGTGAGGTTGTACAAATTCGTACCAATTAGCCACCTCGTAAAATATGTAGGAATTGCCGTGAGATCATGTTTGACTTTCATAGGGGCTGCCACCTACAATACATGGAATGCCTGATATACTCTCACGCAGTGGAATTTCTGTTGGCAGCAACCGGTCAGAAAATCAACTGGTTAAGAGAATTCCTGAGATAGCAGCATGTCTGCTTGTCTGCCACACCTGCCTTTCCCACGAGTCTTGTGAAACACACAAAGGGGCAAAAAAAGAAGGAAGACTTTCTGGTGTCAGATCTCAAAATATCTTTTGAGACTTAAGTCTTCCTTCCTTCTTCTGTGCCACGCGACCGACAGCCAATCAGCAGGAAGCGCACACGTTTCAAAAGCATTTCCAGCTGTTCCTCTCGCGCAGAATCAAAACACAGAGCCACAGGTTACAGCACCTGCTCATGTGCGACTGTCACCAGTAAGTAAATTAACATATCATGTAGGATCTGAGCTTTACTAGTAGATATAGAGCAAATTAAGTAGTTTTTCTCTAGCATATCTGTTTTAATCTGTCATTTTAAAGTTTTATATTAATCAGTTTGCTGCTGTTGACAGTGTGTGATAACACCCAACTTTAACACCCTGTGCACACTGTGGTGTATTTTTGCAATAAGACTATAGAATTTTTTTAAATGTGTATGTATTTATGGTTCATGAACCATGGTAAAACCATGTTTTTGACAGTCTTTGCAGTAACGTGGAGTAGCACGGGAGCAGTGAAATTTCAGAAGGTAATAATATGTACCATTAAGAGTTATTAAGGTACAAAGATATATCTTTCAGATTTTGTATCTTACAGGTGTGTCTCAGTGACAACTTTGTACCTTGTTTCTGAAAGTGTTTAATACGCATTTCCTAATTCAGGCTAAATGGATCATATTTAGAAAACCCATCTGCTTAACTTTAGCGTTTTTAAAAGCCATCTACACCTTTTTAATGCAGTTTTGTTTTTGTGCTCTTTTTAACAGATAAGACAGTGACAGATTTGTAGTGTTTCTTGTGCAGAGTATATTATAGACTGCGCACACGGAGAGCTATAACTCAGAAACACCTTTATTTTACAGAACACCAGCAGCTCACACTGATAATCATCTGGTGAATCTCCTTCCGACACACCTCTGTCAAAACCAGAACCACGCAGTCAAAGGCCCTCTAGTGGAGTCAATATATAACTACATCATCTGTGTATAACACTGCACCACAAGATGAACACAGGATCCAAAGAGCAGCTGAGATTTATGATGCTCTGATGTGATGATGCTCATGTGCCACAATCCTGGAAGAAAGAGACGACAGGGATGCATGAAACACTCCTGTTTCAAGGATCTAATGCCTTTCTGTTTAAACTGGTGGACAGAATGATCTTTTATGTGCTCTCTGTGAGGAGTTCGGGAAGGAGTTCTTGGACTATTGCATGGTGTTATTTATAGATGAGGCCAAGCACATGATCCAGAACAGAACTACTGTATGTGTGGAGGATGAAAACATATTATACAGATCACTGACAAAAATATTCATCAGTTATTTAAAATAACAGCGGCAGTGGCTCAGTGGAAAATCAACAGTGTTTCACAAATCATTTGAAATGCTTCAGAAGAACAGAAATGTATTTTAAAGCTGACTCTGAGGAAGAGGTCAAACTAAGACAACAGCTGAATTACTCCAAAGACAGAGAGAGAGAATTAAAAGAGGACACTGAGAAACTAAATGAACAACTGAAATGTCTCCAAGACGATGAGAAACAACAAGAAAACGAACAAAAAGAAGGTTTTCTGCAAGAGAGACAAAGATTTCTGAACAAAAGACAGAAGCAGCTGGAGATCGGAGAGAGAGAAGTGACACAGAGAGAAGCTCGATCTAGTGAACATCATCAGACCACAGCAGATACTCCATCATCTGTTATCTGTACGTCTCACTTATTACTAATAAACCCATTCCTTCGATATATTGTTTATGCTGAGGATCATGGGTCATGCAAACTCAGTTTAAAAAGAACACTCTTAAACTATCTAAACTTGTTTAATTCTAACTGGTAACCTTTTGGAAAACATACTCTAAAACCAGAATACCATTAAAAATATTACCATTAAAAGGCTACTATATAGAATTATCCAAACTGAAAACTATTTGTCATTCTTGATGTTGTAACAGGTGCTGAACTGAAGATCAGAGATGAATCACAAGCCAGTGGATCACCTGACATCCAGAAACCTGAGAGAAGAAACAGCATGGGATTAAATCCACCTAAGAGTAAGAAATCTATTTAAAATAAAACTCAAAGTTACGAATAAATCATTCCCTAAAAAAAAAAAAAAAACTGCTGTAATATTCACTTTTTTTCCGTAGTGTCTTTAAGTGAACACAAGACATAGATTGTTATATTGGTGAGTTGGATATTTCACTCCAAAATAAAAGTCTGTCATCATTTACTCACCGTCATGTTGTTCCAATCTGTATGAATGTTTGTGCCTTTTCTTCCAGACTGGAAGACTATCATGACCACATTTGACAAGATCTGAAAGGATAGCAAACACCACGAGGTGACATAACAGACATCCATCTGAAATAACTTGTCTTTTGAAATCATGAAGCTTTGTGAGAGGAACATAGTATTTTGATTTAGACTCTCACGTGATGCAAGATCTCACCACTGGCTCTTAAAAGCAGGGATGCACCGGTTGACTGGCCATAGTTTTTTGTATTTTTTCAGCCTATTTTTCCTGAAGCAGTCCAGTGAGAGAGAGATGGAACTGGAAAAAAAAATTGACAGAACTGTAAAAATTATTATTTACATGATGACAGAGGTTAATAAAATATTTAAATAATAGAATTTCCTAAAAACATACAAGCAATTTCAGTCAAATAATAGAATGGCATAATGCTTTCAACAGTCATGTTCATGATAACTCCTGTTTCAGAAGATGTGCTTAAAACAAAGACACACAGGCTCAGAAACAACTGAAGCGACAATTACTTACATTTTGACTTTTTGAATTTTATGCTATTTTTGATTAATTTGATTTAAATGTTTGCAGTTCAAACAGTTGTTTTGATGCTCTGTAATTCATTAGAGATTCAATCTCAATCTCTTCATCCAACTGTTATCATAGAACAGAGATGAATCAATTACCATGATCAATTCACATTTATAGGCTTCTGAAATCAATCATAAATTGGGATGATGGTGCCAGGATCTCCTTCACTCGTCAGACTTCTGATCACAGACTACATTTCCCATCATCCTCCCTGGCACACAGCTGAGTGCTTACAGGAGCAGAGAATTAAGATCAGTGTACTTCTTCAAACAATGCTGTGATTCAATAGACTACAGCCCTCCTCATCTATATGAAAATTACTTTTGAAAAGTTTATTTTGTAGCTTCCCTGCAATAACTGAGCTGAACATTTTATGATGCCTTGAACTTGTGAACTGATTAAATGAAGTGAGGTGGTGATTTATTTCTATTCAGTTTCTACAGAATTCTGTCACTAATAAACAGATGAAACCACAAACTGCTGGTGAACACATGAATTCTGCTGATCTGTCATATTTATATTTAACAGATTAAAGCACTTTAGATGTTTAGCAGCATTATTGAACAGAATATTGTGTTGAGATGACAAGGAATAAATAATAATAAACATATATTTTCTAATTTCTTTTCATTTGGTTTCTTTCAGTAGTAGTGTTAATAGAACTAATCCATTGATGGTGCTGTAGGTTGAATGTAATATTGTAGTCAGAGTGAAATACCTGTGATACAAGCTGGAAGGGTAAATATCAAGTAGCCTGATGGTCTAATAGCACCATCTAGTGAAAGTAAGTAGCAGTGCATTAAAACAAATAGTGCAAATATTTTTTTCTACTTACCTTAAAGCTGTTCACAACCCGGGCGACTTGCTTTTCCTTTGGAAATTTTATATGAATATGCCGTGTATAAGAAAGCAATCACATAAAAATAAATAATGATAAAAATATCAGCCTATTATTGTTTATCGATTAATTGACTGTGGTTGCATTTTGATAGGCGATCCGACCCACTCTTAAAAAATGATTTGCGAAGTTTTCGAAGGTTTATGGTTATAACCACGCAACGCCGTGTAGACGCGCAACGAAATTTCGGCGTAAATGACGTGACCGTATTCTCGAGAAAAAGAAGACGTCACTGCTGTATAGATCCAGGCTGCTGCAGGCTGCGTCACAAACTAACAGGTAAAAACATCTTTTCTTTTCATTTTCCTTGAAAAAGGGATGTTTCAGGTTTGTTATGGGCGTGTATGCTATTTTATGGATAACATTTTTATTATTGATTCGTGTCCAGATTTGAATGATAGAGAAATTTCTAAGTCATATTGATTTGATGTTCATATTAATATAGGACGTGACATGTGGCCAGGTATGGTTTCCCATTCTAGGAATTTGTGCTCTGCGTTTAACCCATCCAACACACACAGCATAATGCATAACATATACATTATGACAAACTGCATCAATTTAGCAAGGCTTAATGTCTTTGCTATAATATTATAAGCCACAACAACAGGCTAGTTTTATGCATTGGCCAGTTGATAAGATTTTGGCAATTTGGCTTTTAATAAAGTGTTATTTCAGAATATTGGACAAGTTTTGTTTTAATTATTGTAAAATATAGTACAGATTTGGATGTGTTTTGTATTTGGTACTCCAAGTGAAGCAGCAAGGTGATATCTGTGCTTGAGATAAACCAGACAGGCTGTTTTTATGATTACCTGCTCAACTAAACAGACTCTTGAAATGTCGGGCAAAATCATTGCAAAAATCCCTGATCATTGTTATTATATATGCTGTTACATGACTGTATTTTTACTTGCAGGCCAAAATGGGGGCATCAGAGGTGAGTCATATTATTAAGGCTATAGTTCTTATAATACATTACATATTATGATTAGTTTACAGTCATTTGTTTACATGATGCAGTTGTTTATAATTATTTAAAAGGTGTGATGCAGTAATTCTTGTGATGACTTAACAATGAGAAATATGTTTAAATATATTATTACATAATTCGTTCACCCAAAAATGAACATTTATTAGTGTTTTGGCTATCATTTGATATTTGGCTATCAGTGTTTTATCAATGTTTTGGTTTCTGGATCTGGGATCAGTTCAGTTGTGTTGCTGTCGATGGAGGGTCAGATAGCTCTCTGATGTCATCAAAAATATCTTAAATAAGAGGGTGAGTAATTAATGACTGTATTTTTGGGTGAACTAACCCTTAAGATATTTATGTAGGGTGAATGGAGACACTTTTGAAACAGAGAGAGGAAACAGAGAATAATATATAGGTCTAAGTTAAATTGACAATGAAGGAATAAATGTAAACCTAATAAATCTGGGAGAAGTGTATAAAATGCTTGCAAAAATACAGTTGTCATATTGTATTGTACAGTCAGCAAGAAAGAAGGAGGTGGAGAGAAAAGAGAGAGAACTAAATAATAAAGCCACTGAACCAGAGGGAAGAGCAATGGAAAGTGCAATGGAGCTGTATAAAGACATTGAGGAAATGGATGAATGTGCAATAGATCCAGATATTAGAGAGACAGATCTGGAGAGAAGAGAGAAAGAACTGACGAGAAGAGAAACAGAACTGGAGAAAAAAATGATGGACATGTGTAAGCCACAGGTGTGCTTGTATTTAAGTGAGATTGTGCTGGGAAAAAGAGAGATGGAACCAGATATTGAAGAGGCAGAACAGAAGAAAACATCAGTGAATCCAGATATAAAAGTGAGACAGCCAGAAAAGAGCGTGATGGAACCAGATATTAGAGAGAGAGAACTGGAGAAAAGAGCAATGGAACTGGACAGAAGAGCGATGGAACTAGACAGAAGAGCGATGGACATGGATATAAGACAGAGAGAAATGGAGAAAAGAGAGGAGAGAAGACAGACTGAACTTGATAAAAGACTGATGGACCTTCATGCAAGGGTGTATATGAAAGACAAAGATACAACGGAACTGGATAGAGGAAAGATAGAATTGAATAAAAGAGAGACGGAAAGAGACATGAGAGAGATAGAAATGGAGAGAAAAGAGCTGGAACTGGATATTAGAGAGAGACAACTGAAGGAAAGAGAAATGGAACTGGAGAGAAGAGAGAGAGAACTGGAGAAAAGGACAGAAGGAATGAAAGGGATGCGATGGAACAGCAATGAGTTAGATCATCCTAACAGTAAGTATTCTGTTATTTATGCCCATTTTGATTGATGCATGTGATGATACAGGATCTATTACATTATTATCATTTAATACGATACACCAAACGTCGACTTTCATTTTGAGGCCAGACCACACTGGACCTCCTAAGTAAGCAAAATGTACAAGAGGCCGTGCTGTATCATGATTGTTTGCGGAGTGCCTTCAACCATGACTTATTTAGCAGCGGTCACTCATACTTCATTAAATAAATAAACATTTAATTTATTAGTCATTGTTTATGTTGCTTAGGGTGGTTGCTAAGGGTGTTATAACCACGCTGTATCATGAATAAAACACAGCTGCTGACCAATCAGATTCCACATAACACACATTACATCATCACATCATATTTATGATGCTATATACACATTTGAATGCAAAATAATAGTAGCACAAACAATAACGTAACATTACATTTAAACTTCATTAAACTAAAACGGATGTTTGTTAACCTGGTTCCTGATAAAAGAAATGCTAAACATAAGAGATGACACTGAAATTGTCTGTGTGTTTGTTTCATTAGTGTCTGAAAGTGAGAACCAGTCTCCAGCCTGCTTGAATGGACACTGAAGCGTATAGAAGTGATCAGTTGATAAAACTGTGTAAGTTGCATTCAATGAAATCGTCTGTTAGTCAAATGTACAATGTGAATTATAGTTGGTGAAGCTGCCTTTTTTCAGGCCAAAGTGGTATATTTGCAGATGGGCTTGAGATGAACTTTTTTGCTCAGCAGCCACTGTGGCTAGTGGTTTTCCAAATTTACTTGCCACTCAGTATTTTTTCTGGCCACAATTGTCTTGTTGGGATATTACGTTTTATTTGACTTAGTTTATACTGCACACAAATCAGTGGCGGGCCGTGCGTTTCCCAGCGAAACCTTTAGTGGAGTCCTGCATGAACTAATCCAACTCTTTTTAATACCATTATAATGATCCCACGGCTATAGAAACCATAAATATTACACAGAAATGCAGTATAACAGAACATTGCATCACAGACAGACAGGTATCTCATGTAACGTTAGCGAGAATAAATGCTGTTAATAAAGCTAGAAACCCAGTTAATGCAATTCAACAAGTTCCCTCAGCTGTACAACGCACCGCACATCATCTCTATCTGAGGCAGATTTCTATGACCCTGGCAACACAATTGCTGAAATGTGATTGTATAAAAGCTCTACTGGAGAAGAGGGCCCGTATTTAGGCCAGCTGAGAAGGGTTTGTAGGCCACTGACACAAATATTTCCCAGTCATTTGACCTATTCAAAGGGCATTTGGCCCTTACCATTTTAAATGCATGCATCATTTTTCATTACAAATTCTTACATTTTATTAATAATTTCACTTTATATAATAAGATAATATAGGGTTATTACCAGTCATATGAATCAGTTATCTACAAAATTGATATTTCCACAGCAGAAGAAATGGCATTCAGATGCATTAATGACAGTTCAGTGTAGCTGAAATATAACATGAATGCATTTACACTGTATGCAAAGTTATAACAGCATAATGTTGTTAGCTCTTTGTTTTAATATACATATAACTATATATTTTACATTAATAATTATATTATAAATATGAAATGTTAGGGGGAAAACTTCTATGAAACTAAACTGCCAGCAGGTGGCAGCATCTTCAAGATGTTCTGTATGTTATATAAAAAAACAACACATTTTTAGTTTTCTTCTGTGCAGTTGCATTCATTTGTTTTGATTTCTCCACAAGACTCTCTCACATAGACACACTGCAAGAGCCTCCGTGGCATTAACTTCTTGTTGCTCATTATCATATTAATCGCCGTACATGTACTGAATCTAATAAAATCAGAACCATTCTCACCAAAAATTTCAGTGCAAGATGTTCTAATCAGGTTAGTTCGGGCAAGAAAATTAAAATTAATGCATTAATGTTGAGTTATAATATTGTATATAAAATTTAACCTGCCAGAGTGGCGGGTCTGCGGCTGTTAATGTCAAGCCCATTTACTGTACAGTTTACAAGGCCTATGTGATGAATACAAAATGAGCATTGCATTTATTCTTGCATTAATGTTTTATTTTAAATTAACAAAATAATTTTAACTATTATACTATTTTACTATTATTTTGTATTTACATTTTGACTGTTTTGAATTTTATGCCATTTTTTTATTTATTTGATTTAAATGTATGTAGTTCAAACAGCTGTTTTGATGCTCTCAAATTCATGTAATCTCTTCATTCAATCTCTTCAATAAGTATTCAATTAAATAGTGAAATTGCAATGACTGAGCTGAACATTTTATGATATCTTGATATCGTGTCTACAGAATCTTTCACTAATAAACAGATGAAACCACAAACTGCTGGTGAACACATTAATTCTGCTGATCTGTCAAACTTATTTATTGTTCACAGATTAAAGTACTTTAGATGTTTAGCATTGATAAACTGAATACTGTATCGAGATGACAAGGAATGAAGAATGATGAATACAGTATTTACATGCATTTCTTTTCATTTTGATAGCTTGTTGACATCAAATGTCTTGCTGTTTGATCTTGTTATTTAAGAAATGTAAAATATACTGTATTCATATCTTTACATATTTGGCAATAGAGTATATATTAAATAGTCAAGTAGTAGAAACAATCCATTGATATAACTAGGTTGAATGTGATATTGTAGTCAGAGTCAAGGAAGGGTCTAACAGCACCATCTAGTGAAAGTGAGGAGCAGTGCATTAAAACAAACTAACAGTCCAGACCAGCTTTCCTTTTCACTTTCCATAAAAACGGATGCTGATGGTTGTTTCAGGTTTGTTATGGGCGTGCAGGTTATTTTATCGATGCATTTTTTTCCGAAATGACCATATTTATTTGTTGAGTCGTGTCCAGATTTTGTTCAGTATATTCCAAGAGTCACAGTTTTGAAAGAAAGAGAAATTGGTGAGTCATTGGTGAGCACAATTGTGACATGACTGTATTTGTACTTGCAGGTCACGATGGGTGCAACAGCGGTGGAGTCATTCTACCAAACGGGTGCCATTTGTGTCCGCAGCGTTTGATGGGATGCATAAGGCACAAGAAATGTCCTAAAGTGTGTTTAAAAAGCAACATACAATTTTTTCATAATTTGTCATCAGTACATAGGTAATTTTACATGTCCGTCTTGACCAATTTGACATT
>JAUCMU010000741.1:0-10994 GCA_032275025.1 Enteromius treurensis | reverse complement strand
CACACAGCCAGGAAAACCAAGGAGTGGCTCCGTAAGAAGCATACCAAGGTTCTGGAGTGGCCTAGCCAGTCTCCAGATCTAAACCCAATAGAAAATCTTTGGATGGAGCTGAAACTCTGTGACAGCCCTGAAACCTGACAGATCTAGAGAAGATCTGTATGGAGGAATGGGCCCAAATCCCTCCTGCTGTGTTTGAAAACCTGGTGAAGAACTACAGGAACTGTTTGACCTCTGTAATTGTTAACAAAGGCTTCAGTACCAAATATACTTTTTTTTTTGACTCAATTGATCAAATATGTATTTGACACATTAATTCCCAAATAAATTGTTAAAAAAAAATCATACAATGCAATTTCCGGATTTTTCTTTTTAGATTCTGTCTCTCACAGTGGAAATGCACCTATGCCGAAAATTGTAGGCCCCTTCATGATTTCTATGTAAGAGAACTTGCAAAATCAAAGGTTGATCAAATAATTATTGAACATATATATATTACATATGTTTTAATTACCAAAATTAAACATGGATTTACAACAAATAAAAATCATAATAGTTGAACTAAAGTAACCACACATTAAAATGGTTTTGCTATACTAGCCATTTAGCTTCATCAAGGCATTTGTGATTATACGTTACTAATTGTAATCAATCTGAATGACTATAGCAATGCACGCATACAGTGCGTGACCTCAAAATGATGTACAAAACAGACCCTCTCACCTCTGTAATAAACAAGGAGGTGTTAGTCCCTTCCGAAATGGTACATGAAAATCACGGACGACAGGTGATAAGAATATAAGCTCAGACGTACAATAGTTTAGAAAACTAGTCCTGTTCAAATAGGGCTAGGTATACATCTGCACTAAAATGTCAAGGTGAAAGTCATCATAGCTTGCGTAGTATAGACCAAGCTCCCAACCCAACTTTGTGAATAGATTAATGTCTATATTATTTTTTAAATCACACGATAAGAGTCTCACGTTAGCGCAGCACGTTAGCGCCGATAATGGCCCACCAATAATATATTATATATATATATATATGTATATATATATAAAACTGAGTTTCAAATTTATTTCTGGAAATGCAGTGGTTAAAAATGCTTTATTTGTACGGTACATATGTATACCACACCAAAAGACCCATACAAACACATGTACCTTCACACCCTTCATTAAAGTATCACAAAAACGAATGCACTGGCAGTATTCCAGTTGAAGATTCTTATGATTTAGAAGTTCTTCCCCCACATTCCATCCTGCCCTGACTGAGTATGTTCTCTTTTGGTACAAACATGCGTCTGGTTCAGAAAGATTGACGACCCCCATCAGCTCTTATCTGTTAGCGCTTGGTCAGTGTGTTTACTAACAAAAATCAATACACCATTACATAAAGAACCTAATTAATGGAGACAGCATCGCAGTCCAAACACACACACGCACACACAAACAGATATATACAGAAGCACAAATCATATCATAGCACACTCAAAAACAACTTTAATTTGCAACTCCGGCTAGATTTACAGTTAACAGAAAAACTAGCCTATTCTTCAATAAAACAAAATGTTTGTAAAATTATTTAGTTTATCCTCTATATAATGACATAATTTCCATCATCTTTACCATCATCCAACAACTGAGAAAAAGAGTCCAGCAATGTTTTAGAGAGTTCTGTGTGTGTGTCCTCTGTCAGCTGGCTGCCACTTTGAACTCTGATCGAATCAGCCTTATAAAACACATGACAGGCCAAATGCTCTCTGCGACTCAATAGAGAGAGATTTTAATTAAGTAACAGTGGCAAACACACACACACACACACACACAAACACACACGTGGCTGTGCACACTCATGCCATCTCCCCTATAGCACTAGTTACCAAATACAAGCTATTTTGGTTCTGAAAGAAGCATCTATTTAGAAATCATACACAACTTCTTATCAGCAGCAGCTGAAATACTTGTCTTATGCATAGCATAGTACTCTTTTACTACTGAAATATTTTGCTATAAAAAAAGAATAGTTTACATCAGAATGACTATAGCAATGCACGCATACATGCATATTCTACATTCCCTTAGATTTTTTTAAAGGGGCATGAAACCCCCTTTTAATGTGTTATTCTTTATTTTTCTTATGGACCAGAGCCCTCATTTATCAACAGTGCATAGAAAAGGTTCTATATTTTGTCCTATGAATTAAATTTAGAATGTGCCCGAGTACAAGAAAATCTGTATTAATCAAAGGTGCACACACAGTCCTTATGTACATAAATAAGCAATCACTGTTGATAAATCCCACGTGTGAATAAGTACCATGCTCATTCAAGTTCATAGCCATTTGCATTCAGAAACTTCCCTTTAAAATTCACGTCATTAAAACCCTACTTAGAATCCACTTTGTGCTGTCACCAAGCATATCAGCACGATCTTTAAAATGCGCTGTGGAGTGCATTGTTTGCCAAGTCTTCTAATAATGCTAGATAAGCCATTGCACATTTGTCACGGTTTTTATAGGGTTTGACGCAAATTATACTTAACAGTAGAAAAATGATGAATTCAGATTTGTATAATTAAAGGCTTAATGCATATTGTGACACTCTTAAATGTTTCTTTTTTTGTAGTTCCGCTATTCTACAACTAAATTCTCTGAGTAAGCATGTTTACAGGTGTGCTTATATTTACATACATATCTACATATATGTACAAGTTGATAAATCCCACACTTTGCGTGAAACGTTACATTATCTGTGTGTACTGTTGATATCTCTGCTTATTTATTTCAAATTATAATTCTTCAAAACATATTGGATTTGTTTATGATAGTTGTTATTTCTCTAATGATAAGATTTCTAGACAGTTCATTATCATCAGTATCATTATTATTTCAGATATTTTTTTAATATATAAAGATGGTTCCTACCTCCGTTGTTGTTTGTATTTTCTTTCTTTTTCGGTTCATATTTTAATATTCATTTGTCTGCATAACGAGCGTGTTGTAGTTCTGTGTTTTAGTGGTTGTTTTCTTCCCACCATCTTCACTGCCACTTTTCCATATTTACAACATTCACTCTAGAAAAAACCTAGCCAGTTTATTCACTTAAAAAAATTAAGGGAGACTGCTGGGGAACCAGGACCAACTCGCTGCCCTTGCCCTCTAAGAGCCTGTGGTTATGGATATGGATCCCCACATCTCCGCTGCCCAGAAGACGGAGCTGAGAAACCTGGCCGGTCAGTTCCAGGATGTGTTCTCTGAAACCCCCGGCCAGACCACCATCCTAGACCATGAAATCATCACCCCTCCCAGGGTAATCGTCAGGCAGCAGCCCTACCATGTCCCAGAAGCCCGTCGGCAGGCTATAGAGGAGGAAATTGAAAAGATGCTCAAGCTGGGGGTAATTGAACCATCCCGGATTCCCTGGTCCAGCCCGATCGTCCTGGTCCTGAAGCCGGAATGTCACCCTCCGCTTTTGCAATGATTACCGGCGCCTTAACAAAGTTTCAGAGTTCAACAGCTACCCCATGCCCCTGGATGAGCTCCGGAGGCTTGGTACATCACAACACATGAACTAACAAAAGTATACTGGCAAGTCACCCTGTCTGAGGAAGCTAAGCCAAAAACATGGTTCTCCACTCCTTCCGGTCACTGACAGTACCCGACCCTTTCCTTCGTCCTCCACGGGGCTCCAGCAACATTTAAACGGCTCGTGGACATCCTCCTCCGACCTGATCAAAGCTACGTGATGTCCTACCTGGACGATGTACTAATCCACTCGGAGGCATGGGAGACATGGCTCCGGAGGGTGCTGTCCGAACTTCACCTGGCTGGACTCACCAGCAACCCTCGCAAATGTCACCTCGCCACGGCCGAAGCCAAGGGTTTCTTCGTGGGAAGAGGACTGGTGAGACCATAGGAGGGAAAGACCAAAGCCAAAACCCTCTAATAAAACCAAGGTATGAGCTTTTTTGGGGTTGGCAGGTTATTACCGGTGTTTTATACCCAGCTTTTTCTCTATAGTGGCACCCCTGACAGACCTGACCAGGAAGGGGCAACCAGAAAAGGTCCGCTGGACCGAGGAAACAATATGTTAAAGATCTTTTGCCTTTTTTTTTGTTTGATTTTAACCCTCTGATCCCGGCTCCTGCATGTATGCGGTTTGAGAGTTTTGATCTTACAGATAAGAGCAATACATCAGGGTCTACTTTAATTTGTATACACATATAATAATAACACAACTTTGTGCATTCAGAAAATGCAGAAAACAAACAAGATGCGCTGCCTGCCGTGTTGGTCTGCACGATCTCCAGTCAGCAATGCGTCACTAAAATGAACTGAAACTCAGCCTACAAAGAGACATGAGAGCTGTATCTGTAGAAAGCTTGATATGTCTACTATTACACTAAGGTAGTCTAATCAAAAAAAATATTCAGTGATAAAACTATTTATATGAAACCAATGCAATGTCCAGTCTTTCGCGTCTCCATTATCTCTTTGCGCACAATAGACATGATAATCATCCATGCGGAGTGCGCGGCATGTAAACACCCACAAACCACAAACAAAGCAGCGAGAGTTTACCTAAGGTTCATCCCGGATACTGTATGCTTCGTGCTGAGAGGAATTAGACCAAATTTACGTCAGAAAAAGACGCGCTGTGATAAATAAATACCTCAAGAAGACACGCTCAGAGGAATAAGCTTTGGATTACCTAAGACAAGAAGAATGCAGACTCAGAATGCGAGCCACGGAGTGATCATTATAATGTGTGAGTAATACCTTATTAACTTGCTTGGTATTGTGGCATAAACTTGAACAAATTTATTTTCTCGTTTTCCCGAACTATAATACCTGACTGATACACCACTGAATACACTGTGCTATGTGTGAATTCCACAGCTCAGTAACTTTGATTGTTCCTAATAAACTGTTTAACTGAACTCGCAAGCGAATCAAGTTTTTTGTGTGTGTGAAATACATTCTCAAATATATATAAACTTATTTTGTCCTCAGGTCCTTTCTTGTAACTCTCCTCTCTCAGTCACACATATACCTGTCTGTGGCTCATTATGCAGGCCTTTGTCTTCTCAGGTGTGGATCACTGCATTAGTAATGATAGTTCACGCCTTCGCGCATAAACCCTTTACACTCAAAAAGTGACTTAAAAAAATGTTAATCACTATATAGTTTTCTGTGAGCAAGGAAACAAGATCATTTTCACATCATTTTAAAAACACTAGTCCACCAGCTCAGTTCTCAAAAGTCTTGTGAACAAATGTTCTGTATGTGTTTTATGGCCTTATTTCAGTGACTTTTTTGAATTTTTGTTATTCACTGACCACACATTCTTTCTCAAAAACACAATCATGAAAAGAACACAAATATCAGGCCATGTCAGAACTTCTCCAGACCCCCAAAACACACTCAGGGTCCAGAGGGTTAAAGTAGCAACCAAAGTAATTGTTTAAAGTTAACTGTTTTCAAAACCAAACTTTTTCTGATAAACAAATGTACATAACCAATCTGATTACCAAAGATCATTGCGGATACCAAAAAATGTTATAAAAACAATACAAATTCTAAAGCTTTTCATATTTATGTAACTGCCCTGATGTATAAATCTTTTGTTTTATTTTATTTTGGTTTTGGTTTGTTGTTGTTCTGTTTTGAATGCTTTGAGATGTACAACATTGTCATATGTTTTCCTTGTTTGATGAAACATTAAGCCACGTTAAGAATTTTTCACGTTAAGCATTCTTGGAGAATCCTGAAGTGTGACATTTGAGTCTTTAATCCAGTATTAAAGCACAATGTTGCACAAGCCATTATATAAAGTTAATAAAGCTAAAAAACCAAGAGCAATGCATGTTTTGTAATATTTGATCTGTGCATCAGTGGTGAGGGAAATTACATTATGAATCCCTTCGGCCCCATCCTGGTAAAGAAAATTTCTTACATGTACACAATAAAATTAACCCTTATGTTTCTTGTCAGTCTATATGCTACTTGTATTTCACTCTTAGGTAATGCTAATGTAGGTGTTGTCTTTCCAAAAGTTATTTTTGTTACAACAGTTGGTAGTAGTTCTTTTCATGCATAAAATACATTAGACATGTTTAAATTCAAAATGCTAAATGCCAGGGAACAGGCCTACTGTCTATTATGAATATCTGATACATCACCTAGACTTAAGAATGGTATCTTTTCTATTCCTTATTGTGTTTGACATTACTTTGCCGATAACTGTAGGTAAAAAAATACACTAAAATAATGCTAAAGTTACAGTCAAAACATGTTTAGATATCAGTGTTTACACATATTCTGTGTATGAATTAGGCTTGAGCGGTATCCAAATACCTCGGTGTACAATATTGCCATAAATAATAAAAAATAAAAAAACGTAAGACTCAGACAGCGTCACTAAACCGTTAAGAAACTGAATACAAAACACCAATACTGAAACAATAACAAAATAACATGCACATCAATGCAACAGTTAAACAGAATTAAATCCATCCCGCACAGGTCTCTAGTGCGCGACTCGCCATCTTTCCCCACCTCTCTCTTTTGCCTCCACGCTGTCACGTGATGACAACCATGCATATGCATTTGCATTGTTTTTTTATGACAGTATAACGGTATTTTTAGATTCTCTGGTATATCACATTACCGTATTACTGCCCTAGCCTAGAGTTAATAATTTCATAGTTATCATAAAGGCCCGTTCAAACCAAGCACTATAACTATAAAGATAACAATAAAGATAACTATTTTTGCGGCGAAAAAATCATCTGTTCCTAATAAGCTCAAGCTCGTCTGCCGTTTAAATTCTCAAGTGTGTGATAGCAGGATTGATTCTGATTGCCGTCAACGTTTGTATCGTTTATTAGCTATAAAAATATCGGTCTGAAAATGATTCCAATGATAGCTTTTCTCTGTGCCTTTATCGTTATCATGCTTGGTGTGAACAGGGCTTAACACGTTCATAAGTGTTAATTTATCCACCACATCACGAGTGCATCATTTGAATTTAACATTTACAAACAAGTCAACATGTTTGCTTTGAGGGTCATGAGACAAATATGAATACTGTTCAGAGCAATAGTCGTATTGCATATTGTCTTAATGCTTATTGAATCTGAGGTAGTAGTGAGGTCATGGAGACAAGTAGCCTCCAATCTTAAGCAAACCACAAACAAAATGTAAGAATTTGTCACATGGTTTAATGTAATCAAAGATATCACTGTAGATCATTACAGTGAGGTTCAAAGAAGTACTGTTCATATAATTCTTTAAATGCTCTGAATTACAGTAAATGAACAATGTTTTATTCGGGCAACACTGTAATGTTAATGGAAATGTGGTAATGCTAGAGACGTCCTTTAAAAATATGTTTGCACTGTTAATGCATTAATGTCCTTCAAAAGTCTTAATATTTTTTAAACCTTTTCAGAAAATACATGTAGACATCTGAGGCTATACTATTTTGTGAACGAAGCCACTGCATTTTGCATTTTAACAACAACCTTTAGCCAAATCTATTTACAGATTTACTAAAAGTCTTTTGAAGAATCAACCATGCCGATTTGACTCACAAAAACAAACATAACTATAGATTAAATTGTTTCCTTCATGTGTAAAATATTCAGCTGTGTGTACATTTTCATTGGATGAACAAAAAGAATAAGAGAATGTTCACTAGTACTACAAAGATGAATAAAAGCCTTTTAGCTCTGTAACAACATAGGAGTAAATGATGGCAATTTTTTTTTTAAATAAATTAACTCTCCAATTCATGTGTTAATTAAATACCTTTTTCAACTGCGTATATAGTATCTATTAATGCTGATTAATTATTTAATTAATAACTTTAATAACTTTAATTTTCATGAAAGTAATTAAGACGCTTTTTATCTGTCATTTATTAGTAAAAATGAGGATACACAATGATTGTTATGATTGTCTGTCCTGTTTTTTGTTTGCTTGTTTGTTGTACTGTCAGTTTTTGCTTGCTTACATAATAATAATAATAATTCAAGTGTGTACATATTGTGACTAGTTTTAAAATGTCAAACAGAGTCCAATAAAAGCATTATTATTCATGTAACTTAAACAAAGTTGTGTTTAACATGTATCTGCCCTAGTAATACCAAAACAAACAACCACAAAAGTTATGACATTGACTGACATCTACATCAATTGCCATGAGCAGACATGGGCAAAGCCTGTGTAGGAATCTATTGCAGAGAATACATTATCAAGTATGCGTCTGTATTATTGACAGGATTTAAAAGGGAATTTGTGCACCACTTCAGCCACGATGACACACTTACACAGAACTACTATCTAATCAACATTTCTATGATCAAGTATGTGACATGAATTTCCCTTGACAATTCTTTTTTAGCTGCTCTGCTTAGTGCTGTAACAGACTGAGACTTGGTGTCTTACCTCTGTGTAGTCAAAATCTGAGAGTGGAGCTATACTTTTGATGTACTCAGCTCTGGGCTGATTGGACGGGTTGGCAATTGACACAGGCGGCGTTAAGGTGCTCATTGCAGATACTATCGTCTGGAATATGGAAACAGAGGTGTTAAAGCATGCTAGCAATGTGGGCACTAATCAGAAAACACATTATGCTAGTGATAAAACAATTGTCATTTACACCAATGACTTACCACAATAGCGTCCTTCACATTTTTCCTGATATCCAATATTTTTTGCTTCTTTTCTCTATACAGAGAGGGAGAAAATAGGAGGAAACAACGTTTATTAAAGAATGCATGACATCTCAAAAATAGGAACGTCAAACTAATTCTCCATACTTTACAAATATGACTAGAGCCTAATATTACTCAAAGTTGGGCCTTATCAACTGGCAAGTTTTGATTATAAGCAGTCGCATGCCTAATGAGCACATATTGTACACAGTGTAACCTCATTTCTGGCCGTCCTGATAGCGAACATGAAAATAGCAGCATAACACTGCGATACTTAATCAATTCAGTTATTGCATATTATTATTAACGGTTTTATTCCATGAGATAAGGCCCAGATATGCTGTCTAGGTAAACAGCACAAAAACGAGACTCAACTATAGCCTACGGTAGCGCCAGTTGGACAGAGAGAATGTCTAGATACGCAGTTCAGAAATGATAAAATACTGAAAATACTGCTCACACCTACAGCCCAAAATGTTGTATAGGTGGTTGGTCAAACTTAAGACTCGAAAATTTCTGCATGCATCTATGATCACCATAAAGGAGGCCCAAAATGCTACACACCCCTATGATAATCAAAAATAATGTCTAGGTAGGCAGCCCACTAGGTTCAGCCAGAGCCGTTGAAACGTACCGGACGCAGAGGCGTACATCTGGACCCCGTCAATATTCTAACATCCAAAACAAAACTACTGCATCCGTTTTAATAAACACATTACGGGCCCAGTGTCAGTAAATAAAAACACACACTCACTCTGCGTTAAAGCCGTTGACGTGCAGGATCCGCATCTGTTTGACTATAGTGCTCTTCCCCGATTCCCCAGCGCCTTTTAAGCATAGAAAAAAAGACACACATAGCTAAAATATTAGTATTTCCATAGCCATGGAGAAATGATCAATCCATCCATGATGCTAGTGACGATATATCCATATCTCAGTTCGACGTTTGATACATCTATCTGTTATTAATGTATCGGTTATACATTCCTGTCTTACCTAATAAGAGCAGGCGGTGTGTGGCTTTATACGCCTGTCTCTCTTTCTGTAACTGTTTCTCGATCTTTTTATTCGCCTCTCGTTGCGCCTTCTCGTCGATTCGCTGATCCTCTGTCTTGCTGTTGCCCAAACATCCCATGTTTAAAAGCGCCTTTCTTCTCAAATACACAGGAAATTATAATATTATCTCAAGTATCTTCTGTAATGATGATTTGAAGTGTATCGGACTGATTAAAAGGGCGACAAATCCGTGCGCCACGGGGAAAAAATGGTTTCGCTTTGACTCCTTGACACACACTAGCGACAAATTCAGTCGGATCCTCTCGATATATTCATGATCAATGTTTGAAAATCAGACAAGCGGCTGAAGCTCTGATCATCTGCCTCTCTCTTCCCTCTCGCTATTTTGCTGTAATGTGTCTGTGTTTGTGTGTCTTTAACTCAGCACTGCCTCTCTCTGCACTTACAGGAAGTGACACTCCAGACTCAACCTGCTGATCCCAGGTCAGCCTCTCATATCACCACTTGCATTAGGCTACTGCATTTAAAGCTTATGCAATCACTTCATCATTCAAAAGGCGTCATTCATGAGAGGGTGTGTGTGTGTGTGTGTGTGTGTGTTTGTTTGTTTGTTTTTTTACAGGAGGTTCTACTCCAGCTACTTCACAATGCAATATAATACCACCAGGTGATCTTTCTACTTCTGAAAATAAATAGGAAACATGTAAATGGAACATGTCATTTTATTTATTTTCTAAAAAGCATTACAAAACCTACTGAACAATGGTAATTGTAACACTTTATACTGTACATTTTCGGGGCAGATTTCAATTTCTGTATTACCCAGGAATACGATTCATTTATAATCAGCTGCAAATAAGCCTTGACCCCAAAAAAATTCTAACAAAAAGTGTTCTCAGTGGATTACGGTAGTATCAGACATACTTAAAAACATACTACAAGTTTAACAAAGTTTGACTCCAAGAAAGGCCCCATTTTTAAAATGGCAGCCGTCAGGTCCTTAAAATTACCATTATTCCTTGTATTTCTCCTAGACCAGGAATACTGGTGCCTGATACATATTTTGGCCATGTAATGTTATATTTAGCATATTTGCATGATAGATAAGTGATTAAAAGTACTAGTACATATTAATGAAATTGGTTACAAGCATATTTATGTGAAAAATAATAGTACAATTTCCCTTAAAGGTGCCATAGAATGGAAAACTGAATGTACCTTGGCATGGTTGAATAATAACAGTTCAGTACATGGACATAA
>JAUCMU010000740.1:0-10995 GCA_032275025.1 Enteromius treurensis | reverse complement strand
GTTAAAAAGGTTTAATAAAATGAGGAATGAAGTTTAAAAATATTATTTTATGTGTGTGTGTGTGTGTGTGTGTGTGTGTGAGGTTATTAAAATAATTGCACAAAAATGTATTTCAGGAACACTTTTAATGTAAAAATTCAAATATCAAAATCAATAATTCCAAAAAAGACATTTAATAACTCTGTTTATTTAAGCATATTCTGTCAGTTTATTTCATCATCTTTTTTCTATATTTGATGAAAAATGTACCGTGGTTCAATGCTTTTTATTTTGTATTGATGGTTTTGTGTGTGTGTGTGTGTGTGCAGCATCCTGAAAGACTTTAACGCGTGTCAGTGTCAGGGCTGTAAGTGTCGTCTGGAGCCACGTTCCTCTCAGTTCAGTGACGGTCTTCACGTCTACGAGTGGAGCGTCAGCTACGCACCGGACCCCCAGAACGTGCGCTGGTGAGCAGTTCACTCATTCACTCACTCGTTCTTAATTTGGGGGAAATCTGAATCTGATAGTTTCACATGCAGTACTAATATACAAATTCCCAGCAGTCACTGTTTCTCTTTATCTGTGAGCTGTTGCTTTGCTGACTTCATTATGTGCAGGAATCCCCCATGAGCAGTCAAGAGCTGAGTGTGTGTGTGTGTGTATTGATCACAGGGAGAATCTGTCTTTGGGAGGAGTTTCCTGGTGGCTTCGCTGCTTCATCATTAACTGCATCCTCTTCATCCTCCTCTTCTTCCTCACCACCCCGGCCATCATCATCTCCACGATGGACAAGTTCAACGTCACCAAGCCTGTGGAGTATCTGAACGTAAGGCTGAGTCTGACTCCATGGATATTTTTAAGCGTCGAGTAATGTTTAGTCTGCCAAAGGGAAGATGTGTCAGAAATGTAAAGTCAGATTTGTGTTTGTGATGTTTATATCGAGCGAGCAATAACAGAACGTGCCATGACACCCGTTTACAGCAGGACAAACCCCAGATTATCATGCTGGAGATATGAATCATCGGAGTCATTATTTATTAATACTTTGTTGTATTATATTATATTATATTATATTATATTATATTATATTATATTATATTATATTATATTAAGAAGACAACAACAACATTAGATTTAATGATAATGCTGTTAAAATAATAAAAATACAAATTTAAAAAAAAAAGTAATTTTTACATATAATAATAATAATAATAATAAATTATATTATTATTAAAATTAATTATATTAATAAAGACAATTGCAACATTAGATTTAATATTATTTAGATTTAATTATTTTATTAATAATAATTATGTATAATCAGTGTTTGTAATTATTATAATACAAATTAATACGAAAAGAAATACATTTTTACATGTTATAAATGATATTATTAATATAATAATAAATATTAGTCATACTAGTATTTATATAAATATACAGTGTTATGCATAATAATTATAATAATAAAGTATATATGCCTCATCATAATATAGAATTACTGTTTAAAATTTTATTTAATGCCATTATATAATGACAATATTAATAAAATATTTTTTATATTATTTCATAGTAGCAGTAATAATAATAATAATAATAGATTATAAATCAGTAATAGAAACAACACTAATAGTAACACTAAAAAACTACTTCTAATAATAATTGTATTCCATTTTAATTAATAATAAATGTTGTTTTGTTGTTATTAATTAATAATAACAACCTTTAATAATAAGTGTGTGCTTGTGTTTCTAGAACCCGATCATCACCCAGTTTTTCCCCACACTGCTGCTGTGGGCTTTCTCCGCTCTGCTGCCCACCATCGTCTACTACTCTGCTTTCTTCGAAGCCCACTGGACCAGGTACAATCCCACACAACTCCAATCACATACAGTACGTGACCCTGGAGCAGTCAGAAGCAGCACAGCTTTATTTGTAGCAATAGACAAAAATACACTGCATGGGTCAAAATGATCAGGTTTTTTTTTTACGCCAAAATTCATTAGGATTATGTAAAGATCATGTTCCATAAGGATATTTTGTACATTTCCCACCACAAATATATCAAAAATTAATAAGAACAGCTTTAAAGGTGATTTTCTCAGTATTTAGATTTTTTGTTGTTGTTGGACCCTCAGATTTTCAGATAGTTGTATCTCAGCCAAATGCAAGGATGAGAAGCTCATTTCTTCAGCTTTCAGATGATTTTGAGCTGATTTGTTTCTCAGGTCGGGAGAGAACAGGACCACCATGCACAAGTGCTACACCTTCCTGATCTTCATGGTCCTCTTGCTGCCGTCTCTGGGTCTCAGCAGGTAGCGTCTGACATCTGTACTTTCTTTACAGAGAGACTATGTGGATGCGGGAGGTTTATTTGAGTCTGTAATTGAATATTTAATCCACTACTTATATCTGTGACGGGACTGGTCTGAGTATGTGCCTGAAGCTCTGAGGCAGATGTGTTTGCTGAAAGATCTTCAGTATATTAAACATTGCTAACGCTCTTCAAGATAAAGGTGTTAAACTTCAGATGACTCCTTCATGTTCTTCTCTGTGTTAGCTTGGACGTTTTCTTCCGCTGGCTGTTTGACAAAAAATTCCTGGCTGAAGCCACCGTCAGATTTGAGTAAGTTAGTTTAATTGAATTTGTCTTTTTATTGTAATGCTTAAACTTTATTGCCAATTGTACTATTTAATTTAAATTTAGATATTAATGAACAGAACTTTTGAATCTTTTTAATTGTTTATTTTATTTTATTTAAATATGACTTAACTGAAATTCTAATGTTTTAATTGTTTTTATTTTAATCTATTTTTTATTATATTGTTTGGAATTGCAGTATTTTTATTAAAATACTATTCATATAAAAATTCATATATGAATGATCTAATATTATTCTAAATAAGATCCTAAATGCATTTAATTTGCGTATTTTATTTTATTTTATTTCATTGTTTTGCAATGCTTAACTAACGTTCTTGCTGCTTCATGTTTCTTGCATTTAATTTTAAATATTCATATATTAATGAATTAAATGGAATTTGCAGAAGTTGTTATAGTTTTGATGTGGTGTATATATCGAGGTGTTGATTCTCTGATTTCATCTGTTATTTCAGGTGTGTGTTCCTCCCTGATAACGGAGCGTTTTTTGTGAATTACGTCATCGCGTCTGCGTTTATCGGAAACGCCATGGATCTGCTGCGGATTCCCGGTCTGCTCATGTACATGATCCGGCTGTGTTTGGCTCGCTCGGCTGCGGAGAGACGCAACGTCAAACGGGTACCACCTTGATCTTGGTCCTTCATTTAACTTTTGTATGGTTAATGCTCAGGGGAATCCAGCCAAACTTGACAGGAACACAACCGGGTCATGCATCATCTCAAAATACATTTTGCATACAGAAAAGAAAATATTTTAAATAAATGTTTTAGGACTATTGAGTTGTTTTTGCATTGTGATGTTATTTTCATGAATATTACACCCACTTTACTCAAATAGACTTTATCTTTTTTTATTCATTCATTCAATTGTATTTTATGTATTTATTTATTCATTCAAGCATTTTATATATTAATTCATATTTTAATACATTTATTCAATTAATTGTATTTTTATTTAATTTTTAACCAATATCAAAGACAGACCAACTATTATATTACGATATTATAAATACTCAATTTAAATTTAATTATTTATTTATTTATTTATTAGTGTTTTATGTATTAATTAATTTATATTATTATTAATTTATTTAATAAATTTTATCTCATTTTAATTTAATCTAATCATCATTTATATATTTAATTATTTGTATAATTATTTAAAATATTATTTATTTATTATATGCAATGCAGTAAATGTGCTCAAATCTTAACTGTCCTTGTAATTAATAATGTAATCCAAAAAAAATTATTAATTAAAGCGCAAAAAATATATATAAATTTTTTGCTTTAATTAATTAACAATCTTAATTATGTTATAAATTAATTAATATATATATATATATATATATATATATATAATATTTTAATTTTTTTTTCTTCTTGATGGAAGGATGATTTTTTAATATTCATCCTCCCTCAATGAGTTATTTTGACCTGCAGTTCACCTGGATGTGACACGTTTAGTTGTGTAACGCGTGTGTGTGTGTGTGTGTGTGCAGCATCAAGCCTACGAGTTTCAGTTTGGAGCTGCCTACGCCTGGATGATGTGCGTTTTCACCGTCGTTATGACGTACAGCATCACCTGTCCAATCATCGTCCCCTTCGGTGAGTCAGGCCACGCCCACTTCCACATCAGCCCATTCACGAAACCACAGACCGACAGCCAATCAGAGCGAGGGACACAAAGATGAAAGCGAGGATACAGGGAGAAATGCTGTGAATGACACGACTGAAAGAGAGTGTGTGTGTGTGTGTGTTTCCAGAGCGCCTCCTGCTGGCTGCTTATCTGCATGCAGCTTCAACAATGGAAAACGCAAGCTGCGCCAGCAGAACCACCTCCCTACACCCCGTGTGGGTGTGTGTGTGTGTGTGTGTGTCAGAATAAATATAGATCCTCTGCCTCCGTATTCATTGTAAAAGCACACAAACAGGGAAGACTTGCTACATTCGGGCAGTGATCTCTTTGTTTTCTGTCACTAAGCTTTTGTATGCTCACATTATTATATAAGTCTCTCAGAAACACACACACACTGGCGAATCGTGACTCATCGCTATTCTGCGGAGGAAACTTTATTTCCGTCTCTCTCCCACGCTGTAAACACAGACGGAGATGCTCATTTCGGACTCAGCGCTTGAGCATCCATGTTTTTCTGAAATGAATACATGCAAGTGTTTGTGTTTGACTTGACTTGACTTGATATATATTATATAGATAATTAATATACACAGTACACACAGATGCAGACATGAGTTCATACGGAGCAGCATTTCCTGTGAACTGAGACGCTGGATGGAAGTGTAATGTAAATGAATACCATCTGTGGTCCTCAGGACTGATGTACATGCTCCTCAAGCACCTGGTGGACCGCTACAACATGTACTACGCTTACCTGCCCTCCAAACTCGACAAGAAGATCCACTCAGGAGCCGTCAATCAAGTGGTGGCCGCTCCAATCCTCTGCCTCTTCTGGCTGCTGTTCTTCTCCACCGTCAGGATAGGTGCGTTCACATACATCACCCTGGAGCACAGAAGCAGTCATCTGCAGCACAGGTCTATACAGTATGTAGCAGTAAACTGCAAGACACTGTACCGCTCAAAATGATTGAGGTTTCATTTATGCCAAAAGTCTTGTCCTACTGTAAATATATCTATACTTAGTTTCTGATTAGTAATACACGTTGCTTCATTTAAATGTTTATATTTTATATAATATATTTAATATATAAACATAACATATTTTTGTTAAATATGTACATGCATGTGTTTGTATTTATGTATACACATTTTGGATATGATTCATCGCTTGACAGCACTATAACAAGGTGTTCTGTTATATAATCAATAAAGGAAAACAAATAGAATATAAAAAGATTAGAAGAGTTAGTGTTAGCTTTTATTAATATATAATACTTGCTCAATATTTAGATTTTTTTTGCACCCTCAGATTCCTTATTTAATAAATGTCCTACTACCATAAAGTGTTTATTTGTAAAAATTCAGATTCATGTTTTTTTATTATAGCTTATGTTTGCATCATGTGTGTTTTTAGCTATTTAAAAAAATAAAAACAACTGCATTTTGACTGCGATTCATTAAAATGTACAATAAAAAAATCACAATTTACGAGAATAGTTCAAAAAAGTCCTTGTGTATCATATGTAAACATAATTCTGATCAGTAATATGCATTGCAAAAAACTTCATTTGGTGATTTTCTTAATATTTAGATTTTTTTTTTTTTTGCATCCTCAGATTCCAGATTGGATCTAAATATTGTCCTATCTTTTCAATTTTCATATGATCAATCTGCCCTTGTGTCTGATTACTGCTCCAGGGTCATAAATATCGTACGACGTTACAGATAAATAGAGTAAAAACAGAGTAGCATCCAACCGTGGCTCACTTCCTCTGGTTTCTCAGGGTTTCTGACCCCGACGTCCATGTTTACCTTCGTGGTGCTCATCATCACCATCGTGGTCTGTCTGTCACACGTTTGCTTCGGTCACTTCAAGTACCTCAGCGCGCACAACTACAAGGTACGGGTAGCGGTCCTGCAGGTATGAGCTGGTACAGTCCACCGGGCGGTAGACTGTCACCTGACCCGGAGCACAAACACTGACCAGCACCTCTGTCTCCTTCCAGATCGACACCAAGGACACGGAGGTCGACGGAGTGGAGAACGGCCGACCTGCCAGATCCTCACCCTCCAACAAATCTCAGGTACGTTCCCGGTGTCCGCTTACTCCTGGTTTCTTCAACTAAAAATATTTTCAGAAATATATATTTTTTTTTTTGTGCTGTAAAATGATGTTTACACAATTCATGTGTGTATATGAAGTATATATTAATTCAGTATATATTCAAAAAAATGTGAATTGAATGATTTGTATTCATTTAAATTTATTGTATCATTTGCGATATTATTTTACACTGAGTTGTGACCTGGAGCACAGAAGCAGTCATAAGTAGCATCTATATATTTGTAGCAGTAGCCAAAAATACACTGTATGAGTCAAAATTACTGGTTTCTCTTTGATGCCTAAAATCATTAGGATATTGAGATCATGTTCCATGAAGATGTTTTGTAAATTTGCCACCATAAATATATCACTACTTCATTTTTGATTAGTAACATGTATCGGACAACTTCATTTGGAAGGCAGTTTTCTTAATATCTTAATACATTTAAACAGGTAGATCTTTTTATATTCACTCTTGTGCGTCTGTTTTCAGCAGCAGATGTACATCGCCCAGGTCCTGCAGGACCCAAACTCTGACGAGACCGGCGCAGGCAGCGGAGAGGACGATGGCCAGGGGTCCTCGCAGGACGAGGAGATGATCAACGCCGGGAACAGCCTAAACGAGGCCGACTTCCAGTCTGGAGAGGACAGTCTCATCGCCAACGAGGTGCACCAGTAACCCCGGGCCGAGAGAACGACAGAGACCCGCTCTCTAAGCCTTCATCCGCACATGTCCGTCTGTCCCCGCCGAACGCTGTGAACCGGCTCCGAAACATCAGCACCTTAGAAACCCACGTCTGCCAAAACACTCAGACTGTACATAAGCACACGCTCGCAAACCGTCTCGCATTGTGCATGAAACTCGAAAGCGGCCGCCAGACTTCCCCGAGTTCCACGTTTTGGATCCAGAAACGCCTCAGGAAGTGGAATAACGGATGGGGAGGGGGGATGCCCTGTTCTCGTCGCCCTCTTTCTCCCATGGTTCGCCTTAACAGCGATAGTAGTCAACGTCGCCGGCTTTATTTGCTCGCTTTTTCTTGTTCTCTGCCTAAACGATTGGATCTGGCGTTCCAAAGGAAACGTGCAATAGCGAGAGCGTTTTCGGCTTGTGTTCACTGTACAGATCTCTTATCAGACTGACTGACTTCTTCCACCCCCCGATGTACAGTATTTCCAGAGACGCGCAGTGTGTTTGTGATGTCACCGAATGACCCAAACTCTTACGTTTTTGCGTTGTTTTGGTATTTTTAACGCTATCTTTGCCTTTAACGGATGTGTTTGTATGCCTGCAGCGGAGTACTTCCGTCTTGGTACTGCAGTAGAAACTCGCTCGCCGCTCGTAACGTGAGATGCAAAACAGCGATGGAGAATCAGCGTTTGTGAAGATTCGTCGTTAATAAAAATCAGAGAAACTGCCAACTCAGATTGTAGTTCAGAAACCCAATCCCTGTAGTTTAGTGTAAACGAGAACTGGTTTGATGCCTGCTTTTGTACGAAATGCTTTGGAAGAAATCTAGCGTCAGAAATGCGTACTAACAACTGACTGAGTGTGTTTCTTTTCTTCTAGTTGTGTAGTTACACCTGGCGAGACTTATCTAATCCAAATACTAATATTAAGAGACATGTACTGACGGTCGATAAGAAGCGACGTCGCTTCAGTGAGCTAGACGAGAAATAATAACACCACTGAAGACTGATCCGGTTGCAATGAACCCCAAGCTGAGAGAATCTTTAATTAGAATTCATAATAGGAAATGATCAAGTGAATATTATCATGCTTAACTTAAGGGTCTTGTTACAACCAGTCTCCATTATATCCGTCTTAAAGAAACAGTTCACCCGAAAATAAAAAAAATCCTAAGTCCTCACTCTCCAAGATGATGTAGATGAGTTTGTTTCTTCGTCAGATCTGGAGAAATGCAGCATTGCATCAGTGTCTCAGTAATGGACGTGAATGGGTGCTATCAGAATCAGAGCTGATAAAAGCATCACAATAATCCACACCAGTCCATCAGTTAACATCTGGAGAAGACAAAAACGTCATTATTAAGACGTTCTTTTAACAAAAATATGAATTGATTTGTTATTACGCATTTTAGTTAACGTCTTATTGCTGAGTTTGTTTCAGCTTTTGTCTTCTCCAGATGTTAACTGATGGACTGGATTGGTTATCAGCTCTCATTCACATCCATTGCTGGGACACTGATGCAATGCTGCGTTTCTCCAGATCTGATGAAGAAACACACTCACTTTGAACAGCTTGAGTACGTTTTCAGTAAATCGAGTGAACTATTCCTTTAATGATCCATCAAGAACTGAGAGATCTGAATCATGTTTTAGAGTGGCGTATTGTCAATATAAAACAGAAACATGTTTGTTTTCATACATGATTAAACATGCACGTCAGCAACATGTACAGATCTGATGCACAAACCAGTTTTGTTTTGCAGTACGTTAAAGACCTTAGTCGGGTGAAGAGACGTATAAATGAGTGTCAATCTAATAACCAATTCATGACTTAGTTTGTTCTTGAGTGAAGTGACCCTGACTAATTTCTGTAATGATCATTACTATTACAATATTTCACACGATTCCTCTAGATTGATGTGCCAGATTGTTTTCTTTTATTTATCTGGTGTCTGTTTACTGTGAGTTTTGCACTGATGGGTTTTATTTTAGTTTCTGTTACTGTCTCCTCGAAGTTGAAAACTGGAGACTTGGTGGGGGAAAAAAAAAGGCTGGTGATGAAAATGAATCTTAAGGAGGATCTGTTACCAGTTGGTGAACATGCAATACACTGGATTCAGCAAATAACTGGCACTAAAATGGCACAAAGTGACTTGAGAGTCGAGATCGAACAGCCTCAGGTCTTCTTTTATTTTCCAAACGATAAAAATGTTTACATCTGTGTGTTTCCTTGTTCGTCAGCTGTCACATTTCTCATCGATGAAGACGCAAAGGGTAACCTATGAAAGCTGTAGCTTTGTCGGAGATGTACTGTAGCTACATGCTGGAGATACTGACGTCAATTTGTGTCTTAGAGAAGGTGTGTGTATTCTGTGAGCACAAGATATTGAAAAGCACACTTTGTAGATCCAAAGGAAGTTCATTTCTTGGTTTTCTGGGTCTGTCCCATGTTTAGGGCTCCCTCACCGGCTTCTTATTGAGTTAATGAAGTGAAGTCTCTTCAGCTTTGGCAGTGAAGTTAAGAGCGGTGCGGGTATTTTTGTAGAATTGTGTACAAGAAACTGTTGGGAGATGCTGTTCAGCCTGTCCAAGTATTTGATAGCAGTCATGTATTAAAGGTGTCTCAAAGCTAGCTGTAGATCATAATAGATCATGACTTTTTGTTTGGTTTTATAAGCGAACCGTTGAAGTTATGAAGTGCACAAGGTCTTCAAGAATGAAAACACAGGAGATGCCATTTTTGCGCGGGAGAATACGAGCTGTGTGTTATGCAAAGAATGAATCGCAGTTTGTGCAGAAGTCGTGATGCCAATGTACAGTTTGTCTGAAAGGGGCCAAACTTTAACCAAATGTGAACTAAAGCTGTTTGTGTTCCTCTAGTTTGCTCACACGCCGCTGCATCGCTGTAGGAGACGTAGACGGACTGCTCTAGAACCTGTGAGATCTGTTTTGACACTTTTTTTTCTGTCCAAAGGTCGTCCCTTATGGTGAAGCATTTGTCATCTTCAGTTTCTTGATCAATAAAAGTTGGTATTCATTCTGTGCACTTGATTTGTTTTTGCATTCGGGCACTAGAGCCTCACAAAAACATGTACATATCTGTACACTCTGTGTGTGTGTGTGTGTTACTACAGGTGAGTATTGTAAAAATATATATCATCATGCTTTCCCTAGTTAATTAAACAAAGAGCATTGAAGGGTCAGCTGACCTGTGACTGCCCGAGTGGTGGCCACACCAAACTGGTGATATGACCAACATGCACACAACCATATGCATCTGCATGGATTTTAATGATCAAAGGTTAAACTGGTTTAATTTTTCCATTTTCTTATTGTATTTAGATTTCCTTTTTAATCATCACACAAAACAAAGGTACCACATTCCATTAAATATACGTAACTGATTTGGAGTGCACACAAATTAGTTGCGTTGTATCTGTTATTAATATTTATTTCTATTTGAGTTCAAGTTTACTGGGGATGTGTGGTGATGGTCGTCTTCTGGGCCCACTTCCTGGTGTAACAAAACTAGAGCCCAGGCAAGGGCCGAGAATTTAAGCACAAGGGTTCCCGCTTGGATGTACCATTCCTAAAGAATGCCCGGGGGAGGAGTTAAAGCTGATGTTTAAAGAGTGCTTTATTTAGTTATGTATTTATGTTATATGGATGAATTTAGTTTCTTGTCTTGATTTAATAGATGTGTTATATTCTTTGTTGAATTTATTTTTATTTATTTTCATATTGTTAAATGTAAAGTTTTTTTTTCCCCTCTTAATTTGTAATGGGCCCATTTTTTCCTTTATAAGCTGTTGTGTTGTTCATTTAGGGGAGAGATCTTTCTTTGTTTACAGGGCTTAAAGTATTCCGGCACCGTGCCGGATCTCCGGCGTGCGGCCGCGAAGGAAAAAAATTAAATAAATTTAGA
>JAUCMU010000739.1:0-10996 GCA_032275025.1 Enteromius treurensis | reverse complement strand
ATTTAATTTAATTTAATTTAATTTAATTTAATTTAATTTAATTTAATTTAATTTAATTTAATTTAATTTAATTTAGAGGAATTCTAAATGAAATTAATAGCATTTATTTTATTATTTTAAATTAAATGAAATAATTAAATTTTGTTTTTTTGGGCACAGGGTTAAGGATTAGTGTATAGTTATAATTAGCAATTAAACATATTACAATAATTTCTGCAGGATAATGTGAATTAGAAGAATGCAATAATGCTGATGAAAATTCAGCTTTGTGTCACTGCAATAAATTGCATTTTAAAGAATATTCAAATAGAATATAGTCATTTTAATTGAAATAAAATTTCATATTTTTCTATTGTTTTTAATCAAATAAAAGCAGCCTTAGTGAGCAAAAGAGAATCTCACACACACAAAACCATGAAGCTGAATTGTCAAGCAGGCAGTTTGAAACATGAATGTGCCATGTGAAATGCAACAATATTGATATAATATCCTGTTTTAACTAGCATGAGAAATATTATGACATTCTGACCGTCTTAATAAAGGTTTAAAAGTAATTTTTTCATTTGGACACTGATCACAGAATCTCTCTTCATAACCCTGCTCCACAGCTGCTGTGCTGTAACGATATGCCTACATATTTCTTTTGCTCGTAATAATATTCTAAGATCAATAAAACAAAATTCTATTTCACTTCCCGAACAAAAGCCTGAAACACCATTATACATCATTCATTTTCAGCGCCTGTAATAAAGCAGGTCAATCAGTGCTGCAGAATTTGCTCATAATGCCGCTTCTCGCAGGGCTTCTTAAAATCTAGAGTCGTGACTGTAGTATTCAGATTTAGTCCCCGGAGCTTGTGGGTCTTTCACAGCCCAGCCGCAGTACAAGAGAAACACCCTCAAAACTAAATCTGCAACAACAACCAGAGCTCTCAATGACTCACACGAGGACAGACGACACCGCCAGCAAGATCATCACACTGTAAACATGTGTGCCTGGAAAATCACCATATGCCTGAGATGATAAATAGGAAATGAGGTCACAGATAGAGATGTATCATATAATACTCTTGCTTACGCCAAGGCAGTTTATGGGTTCATGGAGAAACATAGCACTGTCTCAGCAAAGGATGCTCTGCAATGAATGAGAGTCCAAACAGCTGATAAAAATATCACAATAATCCACACCACTCCAGTCCAGCAGTCAACAGCTGGTGAAAAAAAGCAGTGTGTTTGTAAAATAAAATACAAATCCATCATTTAGACACTTGTAGCTTCTATAATATTGACTCTCTAGTTAAAAATAGGCTTTATTCTAAGATAACAACCTGTTAGCTGGACACTATACCTTACTTATTTTATTTGATTTGTTTTACGATTTTTATTTTTTTATTTTTTTTACATAATGTCATTGACGAAGTTCTGTTGCAGAACTACTCCTGCAGAAGGTGGTGTGTTTAAACAACTCTATTTACATGTAAATCAGGTTTAGCTGGGGCTGTCAGGTGCTGGTGAAGGTCAGCCCTGATGACTATCCAATAATAAACCTCTGCAGGGCTCTTGGGTTCCGCCTCACTGATTGATAACCAATCACAGCGTCCGTTCGGCCTCAGAGCGATGGTGTCCAGAGGCCAGACCATACATCAACTCTCTCTCACAGAGAAGGCCCAAGAGAGAGAGTGTCTAAATTATTCACACAGTCAACTCTTTCACACTAACATCTCTGCACGTACTTCTGCAGTGTGTGAGACTAACACAACTGGGGATTATTATGGGACATTAGGCTAAAAATGTAAATGGCTGGAACATATTTAACAGCACCAAATTCTCACTCAGGCAAATGAATCCATTAGTGAATAACAGACATCATGGCCCTCACAGGGGCCTTGGGGCCTTTCAATATATGCAAGTTAGCAAGTATGAAACTGCATATCAAGGACCCTTTGCAGTATATAGATATGGGCTGTCACTGTAAGATGTTAAACGAGTATGAGAATAATTTCAGAAATGTATGCAATTAATCAATTACCTCTTATACTGTAGATTCTCAATTGCTGTGCACTTAATTTCTAGAGATTATCATAGATTTTCAAAATATGTGTATTTATGTATACACAATCAATAAATACAGTACACATACAAATATTAATTAAACAAAAACTTTTATTTCAAATGTGATAAAGCACTAATATACATATATATATATATATACACACAGTATATTTAATTTTCTCAATTAATTGCTGTTTATCTTTTTATCATTACATAATTCTTCACATAAATAATGATAAAACTTGTGTTTATATATATATATATATATATATAAATTATTATATTATATTATATTATATTATATTATATTATATTATATTATATTATATTATATTATATTATATTATAACAAATGGTCAGTAAATACACATACAGTACTCCATAATAGAGCATAGTTTTGATAATAATTAAAAAAAAACTTTTAAGGTTAATTAGCCGACAGTAGTAATAATTCGTTGTATGGGATGATAATTAGTTACACATAATAATTTAATCAGTCCCCAAAACTATGCTTTATGCCCGGAAGTCCCAAGTAAATCATAAAAGTACTGGTTTGATGAGGACACTGGAGGGGAAGCATACAGGTAACAGTGAGTCTTTGTTTCACATAATTGTATTATTTGCATGCATCTTTGATTCTGATAGAACTACAACAAAAGGGTTTCAGTTAATCATGTCTCATGCATTTTAATGCGTCTCTGCGGTGACATTAGAGAAGCCCATGAGCCATAAACACACTGAACCTGATACAGCTTTATGTGTTATCCAGAAGAAAGCTATATGATTGATGGCTAAATAGACTCAGAATAACCAAAATCAATAAATACATAGACATTCACATATACATAGAGAGAGTGAGCAGCGCAATATTTATTGTCTTTTGCTTTAGTTTTATTGCAACCCGAATAGGTGGTTGTGGAAAAAATAAAAGGCACCGCATGCCATCCTGACTGAGAACGTGACAAATACACTTGAGATAACAAAACAACAGGAAATAAAAATATACGGCATTTCTTAATAAATGTCTGTTGTTTTATTGTGCGCAATTTATCAGTGCAGGTTATTGGAAATAACATAAATCATAATCTTCAATCAGTATGGTTTAATGTTTCCCCATCTGAAACAACTCAGCTGACGTAAACAAGGCCACAATCATCCGCAACAATGCAACATTCCGTCACTTGTTTATTAATGAAGTGAATCGGTGTCCAGTCAGAATGAGAGTCATAACAGCTGATAGTCCAGTCCAGTCCAGCAGTTAACATCTGGAGCAAACCTTAATGCTTGTGAGAAATGCATTCAAAATCAAGACATAAGTCCATGATCAGTGAAAAAGTCCACTTACTGTAGTCCTCTACTGGATGTTTTGGCTTGTAAACGGACCACTTTTTCACTGGACAAAGCATAATTTGTATCATAGACTTGCATTTTAACCCGAAACAAAAGTTATGGATTTGGATTTGTGGATTGGTGAGCAAGTGATGGAATGCTACATGTCTCCTTATCTGTTCCTATGAAGAAACCTCCTGCAAATAAACATTTTTCCCTCCTTTCTTTCAATCAAGATAATTCAGTTTGCAATGCGATGCAAAGTAAATTCAGTGCAAATGTCAACTGATCTTTACTGATACACACTGTGTCATTAAACATCAGTCATTATGACAGACGATTGACAGGTGCATCTGACAGGTGTCTAACAAACACCTTCAGCTATGTGTTCTGTCACCATTGGTAACGCCACATCACCACGACGACGCATTTGACAGCCCATAATTCCCAGAAGGAAGTGCCAAGCAGTCTGGGAACAGTCCAATCTGTGCGGCTAATTTGTTATTTCTTAAGACCTCCAGACATCTAAATAGTTCCTCTCCAGATTCTTATTACAGTCTTTTAAGAGTGAGGATGATTATTGAATTCCTTTAACTGAACTGCACTGTAATGGGCTGGATAATAATAAACAAGGTAATGAATGACAAAAATAAACCAGTTATTCTCTGCTTGTGTTTGTCAGTGCGGTTATATTGGGATCTTGATTCTTTCATCCAATCAAAAAGCGTTTAAAAACCCCCACCGTCACGCAACGCCTGCAAAAGCAACACGATTTTCATCACTCTAAAGGAAGCAAGGCTAACAACAATAGATATAAAAGGACTAGAATGAAGATAGAAACATTTTATATTCATATTTGTAAGAATCATTATAACTAGGGTTACATATTAAACTTCATTCATGACTGTGCACACAGTGTATCTACGTGAATAATATGTTCAGTGACAGGCATACTGTATGAGGGAAACTCAACCGCTACATTTGTAAGTACTGTATGGGACGGTGCAAGTGTATTCGAGCCTACTTATAATCAACTTAAAATCTTACAACAGGCCCCGACAGCAGTTTATTACAGAAAAGTTGGAGCTTCTCTGACAGCGAGTGGCATTTAAGCAAAGATAAAGCAGAATATCTCCTCCTCCGAGGCCAATCATTTGTTTCATTTCAGCAAGTACAAATGAGAACCGGAGAGCAGGAATAAAATAATGAGTGGACCTGTAAGTACGGCAAAGCTGAAGACGGAGGGAGAACTGAGGGAGATTAGGATGCTGAAGCACATCTGCAGCCGCTGGAGTTTATCAGGCTACTAGAGAGGTTTCTCTGAGGAGAGAGCGTGTCATTCCTCTTCACGCTGGAGTCATAAACCAGAGCGGCTCGGGACGGTGTGCTGTCAGTCCAAACACATCATTTATTTACTGTGCCAGTGAGAACGCAGCACTGAAATGCTCTTTGACTTCACCGTCGCAGCCGGGATCCTGAGACCCCTTCAGTGAAATAATAAGAAGCTGTGCAAACTGAACAAAAACACCCATAACCGTGCATAAGTGGAAGGAAAACAGGCAAACTTTCAATGAAGCCGCTTTAATACTGACCACAAATCAGCTGTAATTACCTTGCCTTCGTTTCAGCTGTCTGACGAACCTCTCTCAGGAGAACACACCAGTCTAATATAATTAGCTCTGAAGAGTATTAGAAATCATCTTTAAAACACACCACACTTTAATGTCTGCCTGAATGATGCAAATATGATATATTATGTGTAAACGCATTTGCATTTGTGTATATATATATAGATAGATAATAGATACAGTTGTTGATGTTGTTTGAGTCATGTTTTAAAATAAAAAACAATTTTATTGTTACGGCATCAGAACTGTCACGTTTAATTCAACGTTTTACTTGCTTTCTTTGTAACAGTTTTCTGAGTGAAAATGTTTATACATATTTCTACATATACAGATAGATAGATTGATAAATATATCAATTTAAGTTAAAGAAGTACAAAAAATGAACTCGAATGCCACCTGACTGCAATTTTAAGCTAGAAAAGCAGTTTAAACGGTAAAAGTGCAAAAGGTATAAGGGTTTAAAAGCTTTAGGGACTTATAAATAATGACAGACGTGTGACCTGGAAGCCACACACTCACACACACATTTCTGCTGACGCTGAGACTCGAGATGAGAGGATAATTGGTTTGAAATGAAGATTAAACACTGAGAGAGAGCTGACAGTTCACTGAACTCCTGGACACCATCTGAAACCATCTGCTGCATTACCACACCAAACTCGCATCAGAACCTGACTGCAAATCAGCAGCTGTAGCTCAGAGGAGGTGAGAAAAGCAGCTTCGCTCAAAGCCCTGAAAGCCGGCCATACATCAAACAGCACAGACTCCTCAAGTTTTAACAGTAGTTTTTTCACCAAGACACATGCATTTATTTGATTAAAAACACACACAAAAACAATAATAGTGTGAAATATTATTCCAGGTAAAAATAACTGCTTTCTATTTGAATTTATTTCTGTGATGCAAAGCTGAACACGATCTGTCTGAAATCATTTTAATATGATGATTTGCTGCTCAAGAACACTTTATGATTGTGTGTGTGTGTGTGATTTTTATGCTCACACCGATTAAAGGGGGGATTTCTATTGTATCATTCACTACGATCTGCTCTGAAGGACTCCTGTGTGCATGTTACTGTAGGTATGTTCTGCAGTACATTATTTCATAACCAGCACTATTTTATAAGAAACAAATTATTATCATTTTATTCCGAATACAATTTGTCTTAATGATGCAGCTGCAAAATTCATTATTTGTGGGTATGGAGTGCTGTGAGACATTTTTTGCATCAGACTTTGGGACAAAAAGACCGCTTCTCGTTTATTTCTCACTTTAAGTTCATTTTGGTCATGGAGCGTTTTGTTCCAACAGACTGATATGGTTATGAATCCAGGAGGTTTGCTCGCTTTGCGTCTCTCCATCCTATTCAAAACTGTACTGTAATGTTTCCATCAAAAGTAAACCTTGTCCGAAGTATAACCAGTCTCAGGCATTTTAAGAGTCCAAAATGTCAAGTTTTACCATCTTCAGCATTTTCAGGATGGCACAATGCATCGGATGCCACTACTGGCAAACATTTTTCTTGCCAATAAAGTGCACAGAAAAATTGTTCACCAATAAAAAAGTAAACAAAAAAAGCAATTAGTAAAGTACACAGGGTCCATTTTTTATGTTGACTTTATGATTGAAGCCTGTGTGTCTGTTAAACATCCCAGCAGTCGCTATGTTTGGTTAAAGGTGAATGAGACACAATGAGAAATACACAGACAGGAAGACATTTTGAGCCTTCAGAGGCTGCACGCATGAGGTGAGCCAGTTCAACACACACACACACACACTTTTATTCTTTTAGTGCTTGTTTTAACTGCAGCAGCCTCAGAACCTGGACTGAATACTGATTTCACCTATTTGTCTCTCTGCCATCTTTGGCAGATTAATGGCTTCATTTTTACGGTGACATGAAAAACAAAATGCGTTTTCAAAGACTACAACCCCATCCAACAGATAAACAAAAACAAACACAAGTAAATGACTGCAGTAATGAGATTTTAACATTTTATGAAGAAGCGCCACTAGTGCCTGCCAGTCTAGCGCTATGCTCTCTGATTCCGATCTCGGGTCCCTCAATGTAAGTCCTCGCTTTCGCTCTCTCCCTCCATCCATCTCTCCCTCCCGATGGGGCGTTTTGTAATTAAAACTCATTCCGGAGACGCCCCCGCTTGGCAGTTGGTGTGTCTCTTCCACCCTCGTGTCTCATTAAACCTGTGGATCAGAGCGCAGCCTTCACTCCTCTGTCCAACGCCTCATTCAGAACGGCCAAAGACACATAAAACCCACAGGAGCTGGAAACAACGCAACGGCATTTAGAAACTAAAAGCTATTAGTCTGAACGGCATCCAAATCTGCAACAGCCAACAGCATACTGTATATGCAAATGAGCAGCGACTAGTGCACTACCCTAGTAAAGTTGTACACAAAGCATATACAGTACCATGTATTATAAAATATGCTATACAAACAAGTATAATTGAATTTGATTTTTATTGCTTTATTGATGGTAAACCCACTAACAACCAAATTGTGCTATTTAAAAGCATATTGAAATAAATTAAAGATCAATTTTGTCTTTGGGGTAAATACATGTCAATAGTTTAATTGTGGTAAAATATGTGGTACAGTAAAATCTGAAATGTATGTGTAACTTCTTAAGTGCGTAACAATGTTATGTTCCGAATTTGAAGTTGACACCACAAGAAATGTGTCTTTTTTGAGTCTGTCACAAATGTATTACTCAAATGTTCTACTGCATACAATATTACAGTAATACATATAATATTAATATTACTATAATAAAATAACCACCAAATATTGACCTTGAGGCTCAGACAATGTTTCCAAAAATATGCTTTGCCAATATTAAAAAAGGTTTTGATTATATAATAGTGCTGTATTTTGTTTGAGTAGGACATTTGACCCCACCCACTTGGGGGAGGAGCCTGCTAATGTTTCCATGGTAATGCAACAACGTCTGGTTTCCAAGATTAATTCTAAGTGTTTAAGCTTTCAACTAATATCCAATGCTGTTCTTTTCAACCTTTCTATTCAAAGAATCTTGACAAATGCATCCACAAACCGTGTTTTTAACACTGATAATAATCAGAAATGTTTCTCATGCAGTAAATCGGCAAATTAGAATGACTTCTGAAAGATCATGAAAGACACTCGCATCACAGAAATCAATTACAATTTAAAATCTATTCAAATTCCAAATTGTAATTTTACTGTATTTTTAATCAAATAAACACAGCCTTGGTGAGCAAAAAATTACTTATTTCAAAAACATCATACAGCCCTCAAACTTTTTAATGGTAGTGCAAGTTGGTTTTGTTGCTTTGTGCTGCATTTTTGTCTTGTTGTGGACAGAGAAATTGGGCTACTTGGACACTTGTCACAACTTGTACTGTACAACGGAAGTGAGTGGCTCGATAAAACCAAACTAGAGCGCTGCACGCTCACATTGCAGAAAGCCTCTAGGAGGTGTTCTGGTTTAGTTGTGTTGCATCGGGCTTCTCAGCCCAAACGGCTCGATGTTTGTTCAAAAATGAATGAGGTAAACACTGCGCGGTCGGTGCGAATTGGGTTTAGTGAGGTTTAAAAACAGCATGCGCTTCTGAAAGAAAAGCAGGGGGTGACAGCGAGTGTGCCTGAATGTATTTCATGAGCTGCGAGGAGCTGGAGAGAGGATTAGATGTGTGTGTGTGTGTGTGTGTGTGTGTGTGTGCGAGAAGCAGACGATGAGTTTAACGTGCTTATGTGTGCGGTGTGTCATGTAATCTCTAAAGCACTGTGAATGTATTTACATACTCAAATGTGTGTATGTATATGTGAGAATACGGAGGAAAAACACCTCAGTTTTATTTAGAGGCCCATGCATAAAAATTGGCAATCGGTGCAGATACTGATAGTATTCTATTAACTAAATCAAATAAATATTTGGTATTACAGCATTTGGTTAAACAGAGTTACACTTAACCATAGTTTTTTAGGGAGCTTTCCAGGTAGGTTTTTTTTTCTTCATCTTGGAGACGTTGCCACAATTTTTTCTGTTATAATAAGGTACTAATATGCACCATTTATGGATAAATAAGGAACAGGTGTAGCTTTTAAAAAGGTAAAAGCTTAGAAAAACCTGTGTACCTTTTAGAAAAGTGTACTGTGAGCTGTTTCATAAACTGGTATAAAGCCAAAATACCCATGTTAAAAAGATAATTGGTGATTCAACAGAGTAATGCAATTTTCATAACAGTCAGAACAAGCCTAAAAGATAGACACCTGCACATCACCAATTGTGTTTATCACAAATGGTGGGGCCGGTTTGGATGCTGTAATTCCTTTAGTGAACCAACAAGTAATCAGCAGTCTGTGTGTGTGTGCGCTGAGAAATGAGATCAGGAAAGTCACCCGTTGACGTCTAATGTCGTGTGTGACAGCATGATAGCGGATGATTGATGCTTTTCTGCTTTTCTGCTTTAGCCGTTCACAATGTGTGTGTGTTTTGCAGGAGAAGCCAGGAATAATTCATGCTCAAGGTTACTGGATGGATGTTAAACGACAGACTGATGCAATATAAATATCAGAGGTTTGTGCACTATTCACTAGGTCAGCTATAATTATCTATGTCAAGGAGAGAGCTGTCTCTACATCCTATTAATCACCTTAAAATATAGCGTCTGCACATGCCTGTTTCTGAGCAGATTCAGCTTTTCTATAATGATTTCATTTCCTTATGTCATGAGCAATGGCAGCAGAACTTGCAGCTTGAATAACCGACTGTTATTTTACTCTGAAAGTTGGCGGAAAGTCTAAATCTATAATGAGCGTTGTTCACCAGAAAATTAGGTCTGGTTACGGGATTCAGTGAAGGTCACAATAAATGGAGGAGAAGCCTTGTTGCCGCAATCACTAATACAACACAATCATACACAATCCTGTCCGAACCAGCCTTAATTTCTCACCGGAAGCTCGTTGATAAATGAAAAAACGCTAAGTAGCTTATGGTGATCTGAGTCAAGTTTTATATTATATTATATTTTAATTCAATTATCATAACTATTGAAACAACGATTAATTTATCAAGTTGTATATATGTGTATTTGTTATTTTCTCAAATTACAAAAAATTTAATAATTAAATGAATGTTGAGATATATAAATAGTTCCTTAAATACATCAAGAAATTATAAAATGCAGAAATAATGACAAAAATACATTAAATAATTGCAGATATGTATAAATAAATAAACAAATATTTAAATTAGTATTTATAATTTATAATAAAATTAAATCATTTATTTTTATTTATTTATTTGAACATACAGTACAGGCCTAATATCATAAACACTAGAAACCTTTACTTCCCTTCTCTCCAAATAAATAAATAAACAAACTAATAAACAAATGAATGAATTAATTAATAATACATAAATAAGTAAAGAAATGAATGAATTATTAAATACCTTTATTTAACGCATGTATATATTCATGCTTTTATTTCTGCATGTATGTATTTATTTATATATTTTAACATTTATTTAATAATTTAATTTTTAGTCATTTGGCCTTCCATAAATTTACACTTGCACTTAATCTATATTCACAAATAAAATATAATAAAATATCAGTTTGCTTGATATTAATATTTTTTTCTGCTGTCTACAACCATTTTATTTATTTATTTAATCTCAGTAAATCTAGTGTAAATTTTTTTCATTTAAACCAGGCCTAATATGGACAAATATACTACAACATATCACATATATGTATATTACATGTAAAAATGTGTTCTGTATTGTTTTCTGTATTTAGTTAAAGGTGCCATAGAATTCATTGAGAGAATATTTTAAATTGTTCTCTGATATGTACATAGAAGGTATGTGGCTTAGGTAAGGGTAAAAAATGCCCAGAAACGGTTCTACAGGTCCATTTACAACCCTAGAATTTGACCCTAGAATGAAACAGTCTGTTTTTGCCTTATTTGGAAGGTTCATGA
>JAUCMU010000738.1:0-11000 GCA_032275025.1 Enteromius treurensis | reverse complement strand
TACATTGGTAGATTCTCACTGAAGGCATCAAAACTATGAATGAACACATGTGGAGTTATGTACTTAACAAAAAAAGGAGAAATACCTGAAAAGATCTTTTATATTCTAGTTTCTCCAAAATAGCCATCCTTTGCTCTGATTACTGCTTTGCACACTCTTGGCATTCTCTCGCTGAGCTTCAAGAGGTAGTCACCTTAAATGGTTTTCCAACAGTCTTGAAGGAGTTCTTGAAGGAGTTTCTTTGTTAAGTACATAACTCCACGTGTTCATTCATAGTTTTGATGCCTTCAGTGAGAATCTACCGATGTAAATGGTCATGAAAATAAAGACAACACATTGAATGAGAAGGTGTGTCCAAACTTTTGCCCTGTACTGTATATATATACATATATATATATACACACAAATATACACAGTATATATACACATATATTACGTAAAAAAATGTATATTTGGATATGATTAATCGTTTGACAGCACTTATATATAATATATACATAAAACCTTGGAAGTCCTATGAAAGTCAATAGCTACAGGCAACTGGAACATTTTCTGGAACGGCATTTGTACTCACACTAGGCATGGTTGCCGTGAACCGGGCCAGAGTGCGATTGTCCCCCCTCCCCACTCCCCTGCTGGCCTGAACTCACAAATGATTTCTACAAGCATGCCGGAGCGTGCTTACGTCATTATAGTGAGGCAGTTTCAGGATAAACAGGAAGAGCGGTGCTCTCGCTGAACACGATGAAGTCCATCGCTCAGTTTACTTTGTGAATGGTAATTTTGAGTAATTTGGTCCGCGGTGGTCCACAGCCCTCTAACAGCTTATTGTTAAACAAACATTACACCTCTGCCGTAGACCGAAGCGACCCTTTCCCCGCTATGTCTGTTTGGGAGCGTCACAGAAACATGACGTCGCGCGCCCTGTTCCGTGCTCCAGCACGATTTAGCACTCACACTACATGCGAACCACGCCCGAGTCCAACTGAACCGTGCTCTGGCACACCTCTTCCAAGCGGGCCAGGGCCAGCTAAACGTAACGCACCCGGACACGTTTCGGGGCACTCAGACTAGTCAAACGAACTGTGCTTTGGTGGTCAAACGCACTCAGGCACGGTTCAAACTGCCTATAGTGAGTACACCTTCAGATGCAAACCAAGCTTTCTGACACTGGGCCCTACACTGTGACCCAAAATCCTTTGGTAATCCTCAGGTTTCATGATGCCTTGCACACAGTCAAGGCACCCAGTAGCAGAGGAAGCAAAACAACCCCCAAACATCTTTGAATCTCCACCATATTTGACTGTAGGTACTGTGTTCTTTTCTTTGTGACCCTCTTTCCGATTTTGGTAAACAGTAGAATGATGTGCTTTACCAAAAAGCTCTATCTTGGTCTCATCTGTCCACAAGACATTTTCCCAGTGTCAGCCGTGGGGTCCTCCTGGGTCTCCCGCCACAGCGTTTAAATCCCACATAAATGTCAACGGATAGTTCGCGCTGACAATGATGCTTCCTGAGCCTAAAGGAGGACAGCTTGAATTTCTTTAGAAATTGTTTGGGGCTGCTTATCCACCATCTAGACTATCTTGCAACCTTTCATAAATTTTTCTCTTCTGTCCACACCCAGGGAGATAAGCTACAGTGCCGTGGGTTGCAAACTACTTGATAATGTTGTGCACCGTGGACAAAGGCAAATTTAGATATCTAAAGATGGACTTGTAACCTTGAGATTGTTGATATTTTTCCACAATTTTGGTTCTCAAGTCATCAGACAGTTCTCTTTTCCTCTTTATGTCGTTCATGCTTAGTGTGGCACACACAATGCAAAGACTAAGTTAAGTAGACTAAGTAAATTCCAGGGGTTCCAACAATTTTGGCCATTACTGTACAAAGAAAGTTTCTCAAGTGCTCAGCGCGTCCGATCTACACTCAAAAAAACGACTCTTAGACTAACTTAACTTAAAGTTATGTAATTCATGAATCCTGGTTCCACACAACCAACTTGTGTTTTATTTACATACGTTGGTTTTGTTGAATTTATGCAGACTCCTTGTGTTGGGTCAACACAGCTGAATGAGAAAGAACTTAACCCAGTTACGTTTAGCGAAAAAGCATTTTTTTGTAAGGAGAAAATAAAAATTTGTGTGTCACCGTTCCAGTGTCAGTGTGTGCTTTAGTTGGGCTCTTAAACCTTATATTAATAGAATTAAATGTTGTTTTGGTTGTCAATGTTGTCAAGCTTGATCATACTGGTGGGATCGTACACTCAAAAAAATGACTCTTTGAATGAACATAAAAAAATCATGGAAAGGATTTCCACATGATTAACTTGCTTTATTTCAGCATTATGCAATTATGTAATTCCAATTTAATGTACTTACGTTGGGTCAACTTAATTTATTAAGTTTGATTCAACTTATTTACTATGGTTGGGCACAGCTTAATTTAATAGTGTCAGCCCAACTAATTAGCAATGTTTTGGACCAACTAACTTATTTAAGTTAGCCTAACAAAAGTGCTTAATGCTGAAAGAAAGCCATTTAATCACATGGAAATCCTTTCCATGATTTAATTACATTACTTCTAAGAATAGCTTTTGAGTTGAATAAATTAAAACCTTTTTAACAAACTCTAATGGTGGAAACAACACACAACAAATGAGAAAAGGTGCAATCAAATTGTATTTCCAAAATTATTATGCACATTGTTTTACACAGTTGAGTTGCTTGTTGATGACACAAGGAAATATATCTCAAGTTTGGTATGAGAATACAGGGAAATGGGCCCTCTCACTCGCATCCCACTTAATCTACTCTTAACATTTGCACTTTGTACATCTTGCACATGTGGTTTTATGTGATGGTGAACTCACAGAAGTTAATAAAAATTATTTACCAAAGTTAGAAGATTTTTTTCATAAATATTTAAATTTACATTGAAACATAGGGACATTTTTTTAAACAAGTTTCAACAATGTCTACAGTATGGTTGGCATCAAGGGTAAAAACAAAACAAATGGAGAGCTTACAATAAAGTTTAACACCTGAATTCGTAAATGTTTAAACTTAAAAAAAATAAAAATAAACATAGCTTATTCTTAAGGGGGTAGGTGTAACGCTCAAGTAAAGCACAGAGAAGCCAGATGAAGTTAAATGGTATTTATTAAAGAACTCCAAGGAGTAGTGAACATAAATAGCATTAAATGAAATCAATCAATCTCCCTGATCGCTACTGCTTTGGCCAGTGCACCAACGATCTCCCTGGTCAGGTGCAGATGAGGGGCAAGCACAGGTGAGTATCTGCGAGAACCACTGCAGACTGTGGGCATACAGAAAGGCAGGTGAATATACAGGCAGATATACAAGTTGCACGTGCGTGCTCAGTTCAGCGATCTCCCGATCTTTCTTTATTCCCTCCTTAGGTGCCCGTGCAGCGCTCAAAGACAAGGTGAGTGTGCTCAGTGAGCATTAAAAGGTTCCTTACTTTCTCTGAAGCAGGTTTTAGATCCGAAGCCGAGGACAACAGCGATGGCAGCTCAGGTAAGTACACGAGGTGAGTTACACAGGTAAGTATAGGATTTCCTTCACAGAACATAGAATCTTTCAATCATCAGTGAACAGACTTGGAAGACAGGATCATAACACAAGGTAAGCCTTTGAAAGCCAGAGAGTTGAGTAAGCTCTGTTACCTCGAGCTCAGCCGCTAAGTGACTGGTGAAGGTGCATTATATACAAACACTCTTGATTGGCACAGGTGTGCGTCATTAGTAGGCTGGAGATGGTGAACGGCTGATCTCGGCTGATCCTGCGTGGACGTGACTCATAACATGACAGTAGGCCAAACTATCCCTTTAATTTTTGATGAGAAACTGAAAAAATAATTCAGCATACAGCTTTCCTTAAGTGCCAATAGACTGGACCTTGCATCAGAGAGAACATTTTTTAATAAAAACAGACAACAAAAAAAACCCAGATGAACTCAACACTGAGATTTGCACTTACACCTGTAGTTTAATGTGCTGGAGTACCTAAACAACAAAACAGAAGGTACAAGTTTTCTGGTGTAGCTTTTACTATGGCGATGCTTCTTAACGGGAAAGCAGTGTTTTGAGAACTTGTCCTTTGTTGGATAGTTTGTTTCCATCCAATTCCATGATGATCTTCTGCAGAACCTCAAAAGTGTACTTGAGCTCCTGGGGGTAGCTCAGGTTTAGTGCGTAGACAAGCCCCAGCAACATCACCACAGCAAAAGCTACATTGCCCAACTCACTCATCACTTCCACCCCCTCCAGGACAATACCAACATCTGTGGGGTCATCGCCAGGCTCTGCACCTTCTTGTCGAATGACAAAGATTCCAAATACTGTCTCCGCTATGGCCATTTGAGTGCTTTCATCGACATCCTGTGACAAAAAAATAAAATGAACAAGGACAAAGATTTTTTTACTGGTGTGCATTACATGACCCTACACAACAGCAAGTGACTTGAATTGCAGTGGCAATTGGTTGTAAAGTTGTAGCAGGTAGGGGGCGGTTTGGGATTGCATTCCAGTATGGTGCGTGTCACAAAGTGAGTGAGAGAAGATAGTTTTAATGGCCTTATCTTAACTTAATTTTAAATCTAATGGGAACACACAGGAAACCACATCCACTCCAACTCTGATAATTTCCACAAATCTTTGTTATTTTACTATCATTTACTACTTTGTGTACTACGCCAATGTGGTAAGAATACCTGCCATCTCCATTTAAGACGGGACAATAAAAGGGACAGCTTTTGAGTGCTTTGTCAGATGTGTATAATAGTATACACTACAGTGCCAATGCTTTTTCTGTGCTTCAAAACTGCATTCCAACAGATTGCAGAGTTTTATGATTTCAGAGCAGATGATTTTTCAGGATTTAATGATGTCCCTCACTCTTAAACAGATGACCCCTAATGGGGGAACAGATGTGGTGCTCAAAGTTACAACGCTACAATGACCAAGTTTTAAGATATTTTTGCATTGGAATCATACCTGGGTTATGGGTGCCATGATGATCTTGATTTTTTTCCCTTGAACTCCACCTTTCTTGGCATACGCCTTTATCAGGTTTTCAGAGCGAACATCAAGCTCGGAGAAGAACTTTGACTGCAAATGGATCGTTGTGATTCTCTTGAACTCTGTACTCACCTACAAAAAACATAAAAAAGGTAGACAAAACTCAGTTACCTTTTTGGTACACATTTGAAATAGCAGTTCTATCTGTTCAAGAAATGTAAATGCATAATACATGTATTTATCTAAATATTAGTTTACTTTGTCAGAAGACCAGCAAAGGCTGCTATTGCTGGCCTTTAGTAAATCCTCATCAGTTTGAGTAACCTCGGATTCTGTCAACATGTATTTTGACACATCCAGTGCAGTCATTCTCTTACCTCACGCACATTGAAGAGAGCTGGCCACCTCATTTTGAAATCAGCGATCATGGGGGCCTCCGAAACTACCTCTTGCCTTCTGAGTGCAAAGGTCTTGTCCATCATTGCCGCCAACTTGTGCTCATTGTTTCTCTTATTTACCTCTGAGAGGAGTGCCACTCTTATCTCTTCTAGTGTCTCTGGTGTTTCACCGGCCGGATAGGTGGGGCAGTAATTCACTTCGGCTTTTTTCGGCTTCTTTACACCATATGCAGGACTGCATTTGCTCTCAGGTTTGTGTGTTAAGGCATTCACAGTCACTTCAGGGCATCCAAGCCGTCTGAGTTTTGTTCGGTAGTTAGCAAGTTTATACTTCAGGCTTGTCTTCCATCCACCATACCCAGTCACTGAACCTGGCTCTTTTAAACAGGGATATGTAGTTACCAGAGCTTCTGCTACCTCATCAAACTCCCTGTCAGAGAGGTACACTTTGTACTTGACGATTGTTTCAGCTAAGCCATCAAGAACAGCAGATTTAAGTTTTGTATCAGGATTCAACAAAGCTCCAGTTTCTTTAAAAGCAGCATTGGCCCTGTCCAGCTGTAGCTGACTATCATAAGCAAACCGGGGCATGGGGAAGACAATGGGCCAAACAGTGGATCTCGAGGAGGTGGACTCAGGAGAAGACAATATGTCTGTATCAAATGAGCTACCAGCAGATGAAACGGATGAGGAGTCATTCAGAGTGCGGGAGGCAGCAGCTGAGTAGAGAGAGGGCGGGGTGCCATTAGGCTGGGCAGGTGCAACAGAGTTAAAGATGACCTTGATGGAGCTTTTGTCCTGGATGTCTGACATTGAGACCAAGTTAGTGAATTCATTCCCAAACTCAACATCCATGAATTGAAGCCTGAAGTCCCCATCTACTCCACATTGTCTCTTAATTTCCTGTACGAGTTCAATGACAGTCTCTGGCATACCACCTGGAAGGATCAATCTCTGGGAATCGTTTTCTCCAAGAATGATTCTGAGTTTCACTGGAGCAGCCATTTCACGATCGCCTGAATGAGGATAGAGAAAATTAAGTTTAAACAAGGGTAATCTGATTTTAAAACACCAATGAGTACAAAAGTAGGGAATGCAATGCCGATTTAATATGGCTATCAAAAAAAATAATGAAATAAAAGAGAGAATTGTGATTTCATAATACCAAACTTATTCCCAAACTGTTTCACTTCCATTTTGCATTCAAATGAATGGGCCGTGATTATCAAAGCAGATCAAAGCAACAAGACCAGGGCAGCACTACCACTACCAGTAGGTGAAAAAAGACAAAAATGACAATGAGAAGGAGAGAGTAGAAAATAAAATGAGGAGGAGAATGATTTGAAGAAAGGTGCTGCTGTATGTGACTCTGTGCCATCCCTCTGCTGTTGCTTTGGTCTGAACCGGTTCCAATTATGGATGGAATCAAAATAAAGAGCTGGGAAATAAATGTGGCATTATGAAGTCACACTTCCCTGAAATAAGAAAACAAACCTTATGTGTACGTATCTTTTTAATGTCACCAATCTTAGAGGTCCAACAAAGTAGTCTGCCAAAGGGTAGTCATCGGCCAGTTCACCAAGTTCAATCAGTACAGTTTCTCTGGTAGGATATACACTCAGCTCAAACGCTCTGAAATGTTCCCTGTACCACCCAGAAAGCCTTCTAACCATGAAACACAGTCTCTCCTGAACAACACAAATCTGAAGAATCTCCCCAAAGTCAGGGAGTCCACTTGTAGAACCATGAGCAACTATCATCCCTTTTCTGAAATGTACACCTTTGCTTGACACACACTTGGAAAGGTGAACTTCAGTTGTACCAGGAAAGGTCTTTTCAATAGTCTGAGCTATTTCTTGTTTCAAACAATCCAGAGGGACTGTTGAGATGTTTGTAACCTCTAGGGATGCATCTTCAAAACTGGATGATCTCAAGTGATATGAAATCATGAGCTGATGCTTAGTGGCTAGCGAGAGGGGCACATTTTTAAAGCAATTGGTGTGTCGCACAACTTGCTTAAAAAAACTGTGTTTGGCCTCAAAACGCATTGTCCAGAGGCATACAAGAGGCCCAAACATCCTTATCAATTGAGGATAGTGCTCCAAATAATGATGTTTTGGGAGCAGTTGCACACCAGGGAAGAGTTCTTGGTACTTTTGTCTGTGCTCAGAAATTTTGCCCTCAAGATAGGCAATGGACTCATCTGTGTGTGTTGGAGCAACCACAAGCTCTACAATGTCTTTTAAGTCCAACAGTATTTGCCATGCCATTTCACCCTCAGGCACCAGGTGCCCAATTATTAATGGGAGTAGTCTTATTAGAGCCCAATTTTCATGGGCGTTTCCACCTATTGTTGCCCTAGTTGAAAAGGTGTGTGGGACCACATGTGGCCTATTTGTCTTGTCTGCCCACTTGTAAGGGAAGTGCAGGATGGATTTGTTGAGGGTTTGAAGACTGAAATACTTCTTGGATATAAGCAATGCCAAACACCGTGCAAGCTCCACCGGCACTATGCCCTCAAACAGATCATGCATAATATCTGGAGGATAGCCTGTGTGAATGCTGAAGTGGGCAAGCGTTTTGGTGATAACACAGTGTCTTTTCACCCCAAAACAGCTTGTACCATTCTCCTGAGCTGAGGTCACATGAGAGTCATGGAGTTCTTTTGTCCTAAGGGTGAATGCACCTGATTTGACCTCTTTTGTTTGGATGTCTGTTTTTGTTCCTGTGCAAAATCGGCAGATATACCCACTAGAAAAGCTCTCATTAAAACCTGCAATACTGTGAGCCCCCAAGTTATCTGCTGCAACAACCTGAATCGTACCTTTAACAAATCTGCCAAGTAATGGAATGAAAACACCGTCTTGCTCCAGAGTTTTCATGTCTTGAAGAAGAGGATGCAAGACACGGTCATAACCATACTTATTTACATCATCGGTTTTACACAACAATGCCAAGTAAATTGATGATAGTGATGAATATGAGCCTGGAGGCAAATTACCGAGAGTCCAGTAAATTCCACAAAGCTTATGTTTCCTGCGAGAAGTACCCAGAGGATTGCAGACCTCAAAATCATCTACGTATAAACGTAACAATATCCTCATCTCATCCCCTGACAGAAAAATGTTTTGCTGGAAGTGTGAACCATCCTGAGGAGATTTGTAAGTGTGGTGTTCACCACTCGCCATTTTAGTCTGCTGTGCTCTATGGTTTTCAACTACCCTGTCCACAACATCTTTCTTAAAGAGTTGCTGCAAAGACTTCAGTACAGGAACATACTGAAAACTTCTGTTTTCTTTGGCATCAAGAACATATTCAATGGGTTCTACAACGTTAAAGCTTTCTTGATAATACTTGTTGCGGAGATAAGTAGAGCTTAGGGGACCTCCCTTCCCTATGGCTTTGAGCAATGGATTAGAAGTGCAGAGAGCAGTTGCTACTTCTGTTACCGCAGACCTATCAGTTGTGGGACTATGTTTCTGAAATACCCCTTCAAGAATGTCAATGGAGAGGGGTAATGTTGCTAAACTTAAGTAGTGCAGTTCCTCTAAGAACTCATCAATTTTTTTGCCTGGGACATGTGCAAAATGCTCTAACTTAAGCAACGCTGCTGCAAAATTATTCTCAATTACTTCAGGCAAGTTATTGGTTACATCTACATCACTATTTAAACATACACTGTCTGCTTCAACTGCAGAGTCATCTTGATTGCCTGCATCTTCCTCAGGATTATAAGAGGATTCTTGTGAAACTCGAGTGTTTCTAACTATGTCTGGCTTGAAATCTTTCAATGTATGTCGACTGTGTTTCCTGTTCTTGTGAGAGTGAAATGTTCCGTATACATTTGTTTGAAAATTACAACCCCCAAACATACAAGGAACAGTTTCATTACTCTTCAAATGAGTGCCAATGTGTGAAAAATAATCCTTCTCTGTAGGAAGATCACTACAAGTGCACAAATGACAACTATATGTTGACAATTCCTGTAGCTCCTGGGTGTTTTGTTTAGGATGGACTCTACTCAAATGAATGTACAAAGCATTCCATGTCTTAAAAGTACATGGGCAGTTTATGTGTGGGCATGGGTAACGTTGCATATGCCGGTGCTGAAGCCTAAAATGTTTTAGTAGGTCATATCTACCGGACAGAGATAGACTACATGCCTTACACTTCCACATCCCTCCCCCACCCCACCCCAATAGAAAAAAAAAATCTAAACAAACTGGGCAAATACAGGTTTAGCTGGACCCTAGCATCATAAGCATGTCAACATTGGAATCAGTCAGAGAGACAAATTCACTGTTTTTAGGCCAAAAATATTCAGGTCAGGCAAAACTTACAAGTAACAATTGAAATCACAAACTTGATGATGGCCGATGACCCCCTTCACCAGTACTCATGGGGTTGGATGGCAGACAAGTGATGTTCTGAAAGAGATCCGATAAATTTACAACCATTAAAATATTTCGCCATGAGTTATGGAGAACAAAGATAAATGAAAACAATAGTAAAAACATAATACTGGACAAGATGAGCTGTTAAGAAGGAAACAGAAAACCCAATATTACAAAGACATCTTTACAGCAGTGGACTGCTCTACTTTTTTCAAAAAGAGAACCCTAAAGTGTGTTCAGTAAACCACTATTTTATTAAAATTATGATTTATGTTGTGCATTTTTCTACTCGCTGTACCAAAAACATAGCAAAATGTGACTTCATATATTTACTCAGCTGATTTGTGTATACTGTTACACCCCTAATCTGAAGGACATTATAGTGCAACAGTTGCGGTACAAAGTAGGAAAGAGTGCAAATATATAAATTAGAGATGCATCACTTTGCATCAATTTTAAATCAACGGCATACATAAAATTTATTTATCATAACAATTTAAATTTGATGTTATTTTCACCAAACCTGGTTTTCCATTAAATTATGCAAGAATCAAAGTCAGACGATTTTCTTTACTTTAGGCAAAAATGCTGAGTAGAATAACATCCTTGACCATACTTCTGGTCACTTTTTAAAGCTAAGAAGTAAGGGTGTATTATTCCATGGTAATCAAACCAATTATCTAGCCTTTCCAGGGTCAAAATTAAGCAAAATATACCTTACACCTAGTAAAATTAGAATCACTAGAATCAAGTTACAGCAGTCAATTTTGCAAATGTATTTTCATATTGGTTGACAGAACAATTTTTATAACATAGGTAAAGGTAAGCAGTTTCACATCAGCACCAGCATCAGACTGTTTGAGACCCCTTGAGACTATAATTTTATACATGTTTTTGCGTACATTTCGACTACCTTTATCAGGGCTCGACTTTTTGACTCGTTTAGAATCGCCTTTGACCGCTTCAGAGTGGCTGTCTACGAGCATTCACAAACATGTCTATAAAACAACCTTTAAAGTTCGTGTTCAAAACTGTGCAACTCACCGAGTGGTTAATGGTGTTCGTTGATGATTAAAAACAAGTAGCGTAGCGAAATACAGTTTCTGTCGTGTTTTATTTGGCATTTTGTAAAATCCCATTGATTTCTGTTGGAGGACTCGTTGATAT
>JAUCMU010000737.1:0-11004 GCA_032275025.1 Enteromius treurensis | reverse complement strand
TAATCTTGGAAGTAAAAAATTGCATAAAGTCATTACTGCTGTGGTCTTGTGGAAGGTCAGTACCTGTTGATGCTTTACTTTTTGTTAATTTAGTCACTATATTGAATATATAACGGTGGTTATGTTTGTTTGTGCCGCGCAGAGGTCCTCCCTGGGCAACCGGGCTGCACAAAAAGAGCGATTTACAAGCAAGGTTTCATAGCCGTTCTCTGGAATGTCTATGTGGTCGTGCACTTCTGAGTGTGGGAGTTTCCTCACCTCCTCAGACGGGCATGAGCGTTGTCTTTCGTGCTTGGGCCGGGAACACGCTGAGGCAGCGCTTGTGGATGACTTATGCGTTCATTGCGAGCGCATGACCATCGCTGCATTGAGACAGAGAGTCACTGTGGTAAAAAGCCCTGTTGGGTGTAAAAGCCCTGCAGACTTCTGCAGCATTTCCTTTGGGGCTCTCAAGGAGGCTGAGATGTCTTCTGCTGCATTAGAGGGGGAGTCGGATGGCGCTCGCCGGTGCATGGCAGAGGCCGTCCTCGGTCGCTGCTCCATCCCAGGCGGATGCAGAGCTCTCGGTTATGCTCCTCCGAGTCGCCGAGGAGATTGGGTTGGAGGTGCCGCCTGCGCCCCCATCTGATCAGTCTCGGTTGGATGACTGGTATCTGCGCAGTCCCCCTCAGTGCCTTTCTTCCCGGAGGTGCAGGAGCTGACCAAGTCGTGGCGAGCCCCGTACTCATCACGCCTGGCCCCCAGCTCCTCTCCCCTCTCCACTGTCGACGGAGGTGCAGTCAGGGGGTATGTGGCGATCCCCAAGGTCGAGTGCGCAGTGACAGTGCATCTCTGACCGCACAGCGCCGCCGCCTGGCTTGGACCGCCACGGCGCCCGTCTGAGGCACGTAAGACCTTGCTCTTCGGACGACGAAGTTTGCCACACATGCCATTGGTGAGGTGATGTCCACACTAGTGGCTCAGGAGCGTCACCTTTGGTGAGTATCCCAAGCACCCTAGCGCCCCGCTTCAGTCTGCCGAGGGCGTCCCCCCGCGGCACCCAGACATTCTGCTCCGTCCCTGGCTGGAGCACACGATGCTAGGCTGGCTACACAACGTTGAGCTGGCCGCGGGCGCGGGTCACTGCGTGTTCCTCAGGGCCCGGCCGAGAACACCCGTAGCTCCAAGGAACGCCCCTGACACGGGCAGCCTAGAGGTGATGGTGACTGCTTCTCGGGGGACAGTAACATCTGTGCCCCCATCCCCGGTGGGGGGCCGGGAGCGATATCTTCTACGGAAGGAGTCCCAATCTAACCTCTCTGCTTTCGCCTCAGATGCGGATTTGGAGCCCTGTATCACCAGCGCGGGAACCAGCGAAGGTAAGGGCTGTTCAGAGCAGCCGGACTCGCCCTCAGGACGTTCATCCTTCTGGGGCCAGTCCCCTCCCTGGTTGCCCACCAGGCTGCCCCACTACGGGCACGGCTGTCACCGTTCCCTTGATACCCCAGGCCTGGTTACAGCTCCCCAAACCCTTTGCAGTGGTTGATACGGACGGTACGCCTTGGCTATGCAATTCAGTTCGTCAGGTGCCCGCCCTGGTGTCGCGGCGTTCGCTCTCCACTCGGAGAGCCAAGCTGCACTACTGCACACGGGGATTGCAGTCCTTGTGGTGAATGAAGCGATCGAGCCTGTCCCTCCAGACGAGACGTGGTCCGGGTTTTACAGCCCTTACTTCATCGTGCCCAAAAAGAGTGGTGGGTTGAGACCTATCATGGACCTCAGAGCCCTGAATCGGTCCCTTCTCAGGCTGCCGTTCAGAATGCTCACGCCAAAGCGCATACTGACATGCATTCGGCCCCAGGATTGGTTCGCAGCCATCGACCTGAAGGACACGTACTTTCACGTCTCGATTCTGCCTCGCTACAGACCCCTACTAAGGTTTGTGTTCGAGGGTCGAGCGTATCAGTACCATGTTCTCCCGTTTGGCCTGTCCCTGTCTCCCTGAGTCTTTACCAAGCTCGCGGAGGGATCTCTGTCTGCCTAATGGCAGATGGGCATTCGCATCCTCAACTACCTGAACGACTAGCTGATAATGGCCCATTCGCGGGAGTTGTTGTTTCAGCACAGGGACCTGGTGCTACGGCACCTCAGCCATCTGGGCCTTCAGGTCAACCGAGAGAAGAGCAAACTCTGGCCAGTGCAGAGGATCTTTTATTTCGGCATGGAGCTGGACTCGGTCGAAATGACTGCCCGCCTCATGGGGGACTGCGCACAGGCCATGCTGACATGTCTGAGATCATTCAGGCACAAAACAGCGGTTCCTCTCAAATCTTTTCAGAGGCTCCTGGGGCATATGACAGCCTCAGTTACGCCGCTGGGACTCCTCCATATGAGATCGCTTCAGCGTTGGTTACACGACCGAGTCCCGAGATGGGCATGGCACAGCGGTTCTCTCCAGATTGGAGTTCCCCCGGAGTGTCGCTGCATGTTCAGCCCGTGGTCAGACCTTGCCTTCCTATGGGCTGGAGTACCTCTAGGACAAGTGTCCAGAAATGTCGTGGTGTACACGGATGCCTCCACCACGGTTTGGGGTGCTGTGTGCAACGGGCAGCCAGCTTCGGGCACCTGGACAGGTTTTCGACTGCTGTGGCATATCAATTGCCTCGAGCTGCTTGCCGTGCTTCTGGCCCTTTGTCGCTTTCGACCGATGTTGCTCCACAAGCACGTACTTGTCCGGACGGACAACACTGCAGCCGTTGCATACATCAACCGTCAGGGTGGTCTATGCTCCAGCAGTATGTCGCAACTCCCCCTCCATCTGCCCCAGTGGAGTCACACGCGGCTGAAGTCGCTGCGCGCTGTTCATATTCACTCAACCGTGCAGCCGACCAGCTCTCAAGGCAGTCCACCCACCCTGGAGAATGGCGACTCCACCCCCAGGTAGTCCAGCTGATCTGGAGTCACTTTGGCGAGGCCAAGATAGACCTCTTTGCCTCCTCAGAGTCAACCCATTATCGCCTGTACTATTCCCTCGACAAGGCGCCCCTCGGCAGGGATGCATTGGCACACAATTGACCTCCGGGGCCCAAATACGCCTTTCCCCCAGTGAGCCTCCTTGCACCTGTAAGGACCAGCCTACTTTGGCCAGATTCTGCGTGTCTCGCTTCCGAGCGGCTCTGGGGAAAAAGCTTTAGTGCTTCTCGGTTTCTAAACTTTGTTTCTAATTTTACTTTAGGTTTTACCTCGTTTTAATCTGACTCCAATTTTTAAGTTATTATTCTGATATTAAAGTTACAATACTTTTAGGTTATTATTAAATTTAGATTACAATACTAAAGTTGAGTGTTTTAGTTATCTTAATTTAGATACTTGATTATTTTGGTTATGCGATATTTTCAATTTCTCCGTTCGTAATTACTCAGAGGTTGAGGATGATTATTATCCCATTTGCCAGCCGTGAACTGTTTGCTTTTTTGCAAAGATTTATTTTTACATAATCTAATCTTACCCAACGTGTTAATCATTAGTGATATACAGGAATCAAAAGGTCTCAGAAAGCACACCAACTGCTTTACTCTCCAAGCCTCCAGTATGATATATTCTGGTCCTACATTTACACGCATAAAGGCGTCCTGCCCAATCAAATATCACAAACGATATCGACATTCCAAAGTGAATCAAGAAATAATTTATTCGTCAGGTAAAATTATATCAAGCCAATTGTATAATCAAACATTGTGAATTCAGTTCAGTTTCAATTTAAAAGAATGCATACCCAAGCCAATTACATAAGAATGTATAATTTTGATACATTAAGAAATTATGTCAAGCCAATTACATAATTAAATAAGGACAATTCAATTTTACCTAAAAAGGAAATGCATACCTGACCGAGAAACATGCTGCCATGAGGTAGAGACTTGGAAGCTTTAGTTCCAGAGAGACTCCCACAAGTGGCAGACTGGAGGCATCTTAATTACAGAAAATCCTAGTGAGCTGTTTTGCTCTTCCACTTTATATACACCAGACTAATCTACACCCAACTAGACCATTTGTTGTAGTTTCAGTTCTCGTGGCCTCAGGGACCACACCTGTTTGAAATGCTCAATCTGGCTCTGGAGGGGGAGGGGGAAGTCTAAATCTTTTTACAGATGTAAGTGACTACTTAGAACTTTAAACCATTGTACCAGTCACGTTAATACCGTTGGAATTACATCAGATATGACAGTGAACAAACAATATCTTCACAGAATATGACACTTTGAGTTTTAGTGATTTTCCATGAGTGGAGAAGAATGTGAGATGGGAGGTAGGGGGCTCGGAGGGGAGGGATCGTAAACCAGAGTCCCGAGGGGAATCGTTGTCTTTGGGTTATCCTGTTGTCTGAGTTTATTGTCTTTGAAGATCTCAGATTAGGTTTTATTGCATGTCATCTGCAAGCTTTCGAGAATTTCTCCCAGTCCAGCTTTCCCAGAAGGAATTAATTTCTTCAAACCTTACAGTATGTAGGAATCAGTATGTTCTGTCTAGCACTCAGTTACAAAGCCTATCTTGTGTATATTTGTCTAAATCTTTACATATTATTACTCATCATTCCTCATTCTCGATGAGTATTTTCTATGCTCTGTGCTTAACCCTCTGGAGTCTGAGGTGATTTTGGGGACCTTGAGATTTGGACATGCTCTGATATTTGTGCTTTTTTCAGCTACTTATAACATATTATTGACCAACCTGTATTTTTCTTGTAATCAGCACAAACTGCTCTACAATAATATGTGACCAAAATAAATTTAAATGTTTGCATTTTTTATTTTTTATATTATGCGTGGATAGTAAGTTTTGTGAAAATAAAACTATCTGAAATAAGGCTATGAAACACATACTTAATAGTAATGCACAGTACTGGTTTTATATGAATTACTTTATCACAGAATATTTGTTTTTGATTAGACTGTCTTAGTGTAATAGTAGACATATCTTTCTACAGATATAACTCATGTCTCTTTGTGAAGTTTTTGCTGAGTTTCAGTTTATTTTAGTGACACATTGCTCATTGAAGCTCACGCAGACCAATGTGGCAGGCAGCGCACCCTGTTTGTTTTCTTCATTTTCGAAATTCACAAAGTTGTGTTGTTATTATATGTGTATACAAATTAAAGTAGACCCTTCACAGATTCGATTGATGTAATGTTCTTATCTGTACAATCAAAACTCAATGTGTAATTTACGTTCTTATTGGCGTCATCAGAAAAAGACCCCTCAAACCGCATATATGCAGGAGCCAACCCCAGGGGGTTAATAAAAGGCTAGGCTATGAAAACATTCAACATAGTTGACTAGCTGAATGCAAAATAAGTCATGCATTTGATTGTTTTTCATGTTCTCTATTTAAAAGTCCCAGCATGGTCTGTACATTATAAGCATTGCCCTGGAAGTAAAACCTGAGGTACTTCTTGTGGACTTTGTGAATTGGGATGTGGAAATAGGCATCTTGGAGATCCACTGTTGTGAACCAATCCCTTTGTCTGATGAAGGAGAGTCAACAGGGTTGAAAGACAAAACATACGGAAGGGCAGCCGCTTCAAATGATGATTGAACGTCTTGAGATTAAGGATGGGCTGAAGGCCCCCATCTTTCTTTGGAATCAGGAAAAAGGTTGAATAAAAGCCTTGCCCTATCGATCCCGAGGGCTGGCGTGTTATTGCTCATTTTCCTAAAATAACTGACACTTCGTCTTCAAGAGACCTGCAGTGCATCCCCTTTTTCAAAACCTGGAACAATACCTTGAAACTGAGGTGATTTGAATTTGAATTGGAGCCTGTATCCGAGCTCCAAGGTGCTCAGCACCCATGGAGTGCATTGGCAGTGGAAGAGATGTTAACTGGTAAAATGTAGGATCAGAGGATGATAACCGTCAGCAACGGTTCCTTCCGTGTGTCTGCCTACCGTGCTCTACTGCCGGACTTTTTGACTTGAACTTGTGGATACCTGAGCAGCAGACCGGCAGTGAGCAGACGATTCTGCCCGAGCCCAATTACTGTTCCCAGTTGACGTGCCTAGCCCACGATTAACTGGAGCTCTAACCACTGATCGAGTCAGTTCTCTTGTCCTACGAGACTGCTCCAAGGGACTTCTCCAGGGGGTCCAAAGACTTCCACAGGCACTAATGGGCCTGCCGTGACTGCCATGCAATCTTGATCCAACAAGTTAGCTTGAGATAGCCAAACGTGACGGCGTGCTTGAACCATATTGGCCATGGACTGCCCCAGGGCTTAAGCGTGCTCACTTGTCCCTCAGGTTAGCGTATCCACAACTTGCAATGCTTCTGTGATGCTTTCTCCTTCTGTCAAAGTGGAGTCCTGGTCATAGCTCCAGCCAACATAGCAAATGTGGGTCCAATCTGAGGAGCTGTAGCAAGCCCATACATTGCTGCCCCTTACAGGTTACCTAACTGTGTCCTAGGCAGTGCCATGGAACTAGGGGCCTTCCAGGAGGACTGCAACTCCATTATAAAATCAGGAAGTATTGGCAACCTCTCTGATTTTCGAAGCTGAGGACCTCTTTCAAAGACTAAGGTTGATGTTGAGGTAGTCTGAAAAGGCAGTTTTGCACACTCAGCTGCTCTTAAGATCACTGCTTTGTCTGAAGGGTCCAGGAAAGTAGTCTCTGAGGTCTCTAAAGCACTATCCTCCATTTCTGACTCAGATGGATCAGAAGGCCCAGGCTTTTCATCCCTTCCAAACACTCCAGAAGCTGTTATCGATAGCTCGTCATGATCTCTTTAATAATGTCAGCTCCAAATCTCGAGGCTCTGCAGCCAATTGCTGAGCTTCCAACAAAGTGTTCAGAGTTTCTTGCATACCTTGCATTTGCCTCTGAAGGTGACCAATATCTCCTTCTATTTGCTTGCGTTTACGAGCTAGTTTACGTTTTACCCCTTCCTCCTGAGGATCTCGCTCAGACTGAAGTGGCTGCTTGGCTGCAGACATCTCAGAGGGTAAAACAGCCCCTCCTCTTGCATTATACAACAAGCAAATTTGATTCAGTTAGATAGCTTTCATCTCCAGAGACAAAGAGGCCTCTTTGTCTGAACTGCAGCAAGCTCCCAGACTGTAATCCTAAAAAGTTTTGTGCTATGAAATTGCACAATACAATTATAAAAACATATATACTTACCTTATGCTTTAAACGTGAAGCACACAGCCATACACAGCAGCATTCACCGTCACAGGCAAAGAGGCTAATTCCTCCATGAATTTGTTTAAAAAAACAAAACGTGAGATAACACAGCAGTTTAAACCCTTGTGGGTAAAGAGACTCCGTTTAGAAAGTTTTTACAACTAAAGAAAAGTACCATCAACCAGCTTTCACCACTAAGTGGAAGCAAAAAAGAAAAAGGGCCAGCTACTTCGCACCTGTACTTATAGACCTTGATTGCAAGCGGGGCGTGGTTAATCTCATATACCATCTCCTGACAGCTCATCCCTAACGAGGCTGACCCTCATGGCGTGTTGACTGAAATGAATAGAACAAAACCTCCTTTATAACCAAAACCAAATGCTCCTTGTAAAAAATTAAATTTAATATAGTAGCAGTTATAAACTAATAAAAAAAAATTTCAATAATTTTTTACGTTTTTTTTTTTTTTTTAAGTTCAGTAAGATGAGTGTTAAGTGAATGGACACAGACGTAAAAATATAAGTTTATAAGTTTATTCAACACAAAGTCTTTGCACAAAGCAGAATAAAGGGAACTCAAAATGTGGGTGATTCCAATCCAAACAACAATGAAAACACAACTGAAAGTCTTTTCTTTTCCTTGGTAGACGAGTAGAAGGAGCATACAACACTGAAGACCACAACCACAATTGAATGCGTAGGAAGAGTCCACTTATGACCAATCAAGCTCGGACAGTGAGTGTGCATGTGAGTGGGCTCAATAACAATTAGCATTTTATAAAAACCTGCAATAAAATCAGCGGCTATAAATGCTGTGACCGATCAATTTTTTTGTCCTGTTCGACTGCAGGAAATGCTGCCTGAATGCCGCAGGGAATGGTTACAACCTGATCTCAAAGAATTGCATGTAATAACCACGGACACGGGGATAGTTTGTAATGTGCATGTTTCTATCATCACGTCATTCGCGCTGCCTTGTTGAGCGTAGCACTAATATTTGAAAAAAAAAAAAAAAGAATGTTTTCAAAGTATTATTCTGAATCGTTCGGTTAGTAATGCGTACCGAACCGAAAGCCACGTACCGAACGGATCAATATGAATATGCGTATTGTTACACCCCTAGCCTACAAACACCTGAATTTAGCTCTTGTCTCGACAGTCATTTTAATGAGCCCTGACAATGGTTATAATCAAATATGTTGGTTTAGCTTGTCCGTGTGAATAAAAATGTTTGCATTTATTTGCATTTGTAACTTTTTCAAGCGAAACCAAGTAGCTCCTCTAGCGATATTGCTGTAATTGGTAAAACTGTAAGTCTGATCAGTTTGAAAAGATATAGCGCACTTCTACACATCATGTTCCAGGTCTCTGTCGAGTTTGGGGCTTGTGGCATTAAAGCTCTGGGAGGAGTAGCGTTTGGAATTTTAGGAGCATAAAAAAAATTATAAAATTAATAATAAAAAGAAGTTTAAATCAGATGACAATATGTTGGCTAGCCAGCCAACATAACTAGATTAAAAAAAAGTTTGTTGAGACTTAAGAAAGCTTGAGAAATCTGGAGCTGAAAGTTTGAAAGTGTAAAAAGTTTAAGTTTAAAAAGTTTGAAAAGTTAAATTATGATGTTTTCAGTCTGAAAAAGACATAGTCAGATTATAAATTCAGATTATAGATAGATAGATGGTAGTAGCAATTTACTAGCATGTTGCTAGCATATTTTCAGCATGATTAACAATTTACTACCATAATTAGCATGTCACTGTCATATTGCTAGCATGAGCAAGTCACTAACATATTGCTAACTTGATTAGCATGTTACTAGCATGTTGCTAGCATGTTTTTAGCATTATTAGCAAGTAACTAGTATGATTGTCATGCTACTAGCATAATGCTAACGTGATTAGCAAGTTACTAACATGATTAGCACATTGCAAGCATATTGCAAGAATGATTAGCAAGCGAGTTTTATGAAAACTATAAGTCGGATTAGTTAGAAAAGATATGGCAACCCGAGTCAGACCAGTCTTAAGATCTTGGCTGAGTTTAGAGTTTGTAGAGATAAAGCTCTAGGAGGAATCAGACATCTTAGTCTCAGAATAATAATAATAATGATAATAATAGGTTTAAATAGTAAGCCAACTTTAACTAGACAAAACAGTTTGTCAGATTGTTTGTTAATCAGATTATAAAGTCAGATTATAGATAGACAGAGAGTAGTAGCATATTATTAGCATATTTCTAGCATGATTAACAGTTTACTAGCATGATTAGCATGTTACTAGCATATCACTAGCATGATAAGCAAGTTGCTAGAATGTTTCTAGCATGATTAGCATGGTACCAGCACTATTTACTGAGTTTGGAGTTTGTAGAGTTAAAGCTCTAGAGGAGTTTAGAGTAGTGCATTTAAAGTCTAGAGGAGAGTCAGATTTTTTTGTCTCAGAAGAATGATAAGAAGTTTAAATAGTAGATCAGTAAATCGACTTTCTCAAGCCAACTTATTAATAATAATAATACGTTTAAATAGCATTTCAGTAAGTTGGCTTTCTCAAGCCAAATTTAATAATAATAATAATAATTTTAAGTCGGATATCAGTTAGTTGGCTTTCTCTTGCCAACTTAATAATATCTTTAAGCAGGGCATTATTGAATTAACATTTTAGGCTACTTCAATTAAAATTCATTAGAACTAAACATCTCAAGACTATTTAGAGTTTAAATGACTAGTATTTTAAGGATTAGGCCTGTCACACTTGCACTGTTTATCTCTAATAAGTGGCAGAACCGCAGTGCACGTTCTTCAGCGCTGTGCTGGAGATTCAGCTTTGACTCACGGATGCATCAGGTACCACTACTTGATTGGAATGTCCCAGTGTTCCCAAAGGCCAGTGCGCTTGCAGGCCCCCCCAGAGCTCTGGGCCCAATGCACTCTGTCACCCTTTTCCCCCATTAGTGACACACCTGCACATAAACGTGAAGGTACAATGCACCTCAGACAGAATGGGTTCAAATGCCATCTAAAGTTACTTTCCTGGTCCTTCACCTGCTCAAAAAAAAACTACCTCTGATCAGTAAAGATATTACAACAAGACAATAAAGAGATCTCCCATGTTTCTCACACGTTTCTCTCTCATTGTCATCTTGGATTCCTTTCAGAAATAGTACACTGTCCTCTTATGTCAAAAGATAAGGAGAACTTTTAATTTCTAGCAAATATCTCCGATTTGATTACAATGTTTAAAATGAGCTGATATAGAAAACGAAATATCTCTAATAATAAAATGCCTTTGGCTGAAAATTTTGATGCTACACTATGTATAGGGAGTATTTGGTCTCTCTCGGAAGAAAATACAGTACATTTTCAATAAGACAGAGGAAAGAAAAAGTGCTCTGACCTGTTTTAGTTGATCGCTGAGTGCAATTTGGACCCCATTCTTCTTTCGAAGCATTTCGCAAGTCATGAGAGTGTAGAAGATAGCAGTGCATGTCAGCGGCAAGCAGAAGTAGAAACTGAAAAGCCACCAATCTTTGGCTGACTTATAAAACTGGAATATAATAAAGATCATTATTAACATTCATTAAGGCAACTGAAATAATTACACCGAACACCAAAATTACCTGGAAAAATTTTCCCTGGAACTTTTATCCCAGGGCAGATGTCAGGTGATGTGACCCTCTAACAAATTATGTAGTCTAAATAATGCACAAAGTATGTACATTCATGTTCATATAATGTATGCACAATGCACAAAGTATGTACATTCACGTGTCAGCGAGACAGACAGACAGACGAGAGCTCCCTTAAGTTAAATTCTTATTGTCTATTTTCAATCACAAACCTATTTTATTA